>FIZR01029478.1:0-16572 GCA_900060175.1 Ferrisia virgata
AAAAAAAATTTACTCGTTTCTGCTGAAAAAAATGCCGCCTATAAATTTTGCCGCCGTAGGCACTGCCTATTCTGCCTTATGGGTAATACGGCTCTGGGTCATCTTCATGCACAAAGGCACAGCCTGTCAGATCTGAATTTTTAGACCAATCAGTAAAGAGGAATTAGTGATTTGCGTATTTGTTTAGGAGTTCATTAAAATGGGAAGTGACTGTGGTAGAGTCAGTATCGAATTGGATGAATTCCATTCGTGAGTAAACTATTTTGGGGGTAAAATCGAGCCACGGTGGGTTGATATTTATGATATGATGTTGGATGAGAGTTTTTAGTTTCAGTTATGGCATCAAATATAGGCGTCAGTTGATGGAGAGGAAAGATAAATTTTAATTTTGTATGAAAATCAGGGGTTTTCTCAATGTTTTCAACTTTTGAGTTAATTTCGCAAGTTAAAAAAAAAAAAAAATCAACTCCGAACGGGTGATTCTTTCATCCCATTGTTTCGCAACCAATCGGCCGTTATCAGATTCTCTCTCCCCCTCAGGAAACAGAATTTGGCCAACCGTAATACACGCTGCACAGATAGGGAAACAACACGAGGAAATTTCGGTAACATTATTTCCTTCTAAACAGAGATGTAATGAAAAATAGAAAGAGATAAGAGAGCAAAAAAAAAATCATTAAAATAATCAAAGTAGCGGAAATAGCGTAGCTCTATCCAGTCGGTGAATTCGTTTCGTCTAATGTCGCGTATAGTAATTAATTTCGTTCTTATTGGCACCGTTCCCGGTAGTAGCCGTTCATTATAATATCATTTTTAAGGTAACTAATAATTACACTTTAGAGATATGGCCGCTTAGCAGCGTGAAAAATATGACTATACAGATACGTTACGTATGTAGTACGTAGAAGATGTACAGTACACCTCGTACTCGTTCGTAAAGATAGATACATATAAATTTTACGTCCAAGTCTACGTACTTACTCTATTCGCGATCGCGTGCTCCATCAGCATAATTTTTCAAACTCTTGTACTTACTACCTATGTAAAAAGTATTTCATACTTATTACATAATAACGTATTGTTTAATCAAATCAACGCTATTCGAACGTCGCGTCGCTGTCGTTGTAATACGATTTCTATACGCTGCATTCTTTTTTTTTTTTACCTTTTTCCAAACTTCCCTTCTTTATCATTTTTTTTTTTTTTTTTTGTTTGGTTTTAACGAATGAATACATAATTCGCGATTGTGTCGAGTGTGCGTTGTTATAGCAGTATACGTAGGTATTATTTTTACGTATAATTAAAAGAGCCTAACGTCGCGTCGTCATCATCGCCGACGCAAATGACGAGTATAATATTAAAATTTAATTTATGCGCGTTTAATGAGATTAATGAATTTTTATAACTACACAGTAGTTTCAATCATCGAGCGAGCGAGGCCTTTGAGCTTTACGAAATTTTTTCGTTTCGTGTTTAATTTTACATGTTATTATAGTACGCGTAGGGTGTACTGCGTACCTAATATATAATATCTATATTAACAAAGTCCTGCCTTTTTTTTTTTTACTTCTTCTTCATTTTATATCGTAACCAATATAGTCAAATATGATACGCGACGCGATTATTATAATGCCAACAGCGGCTACAAAATCACGACAAAAATATTCCGATATTGGATTTTCGTTAATAAATGTACGCGAACTGTGACCACCCAAGTGTTAATTACGATGCGTGGTTTTTGATCAAGTTTTCTACATACGATTACGTATATGCAGGATGCACCATGCACCATGCACCATGCACAAATACACGACGCATTGCTTGCGCTATTTATCGATACCGGGTCGGTGAATATTTTCATTTAATGGTTTTTCGCGGTGATATTTTATTAGCTCGGAAAATTTTACAATTATTGTCATTATTTGTACATTTTACACACATGCTTATGTAAGTTACATTACTTTTGTTTCTTTATACTCGCGTGTAAATAACCTTTACCGTACCAAATGCTCGCACGAGATTAATAATTAATTCAGCCGTATTCTAACCACCATTTTACATATTATTATAAATTTATCGAGTTTGTTACACTTTTGCAAACTTTTATTACGTTATTCTAAACAAGCGGTGTTTTTGACATGCGATTTTTTTTTTCTTTTTGATTTCGTTTGCTAATTTTATTTTAATTTAAACTTTGTTGAATTTATACACCTACTCCCTCATCCATATTAAAAGTGGAAAAACACTTCTATAGTCGAATTTTGAAATCAAACTTGAAACGCTCTAAGATGAGCCTGATTTTTGCAAAATAACAACGATGGTACGCGAATTATCCATTCAAGAAATAAAAAAGAGGAAAAAAAAGGATCGCTCTCTGCGATACTTTTTCTGCCTGATTTTCGTGACATATTACAACCGTGAGAATTGAAAATAAGGATCGCGACTTCCTAATCAGCATTGCGGGTAGGAAGGGTTCAGAGGAGCTAAAAAGTCGAAACCACCAAAAGGCACATTTAGGGCACCTACTAAATGTACATACTTAATTTCAAGTTCTCAGCTCAATTGGCACGGAAGTTATACGAGGAATAAACTTAAAATATGAGAAAAAACCACCAAAAATCCACTTTTTTAGGTGCTGTGAAGAGGTGAAATGGGGCTGAAAAGTCGACACCCCCAAAAGACACATCTAAGGCTCCTGCTAAATGTGTATACCTAATTTTAAAATGCACATACCTAATTTCACAAAGTTCTCAGCTCAATTGACACGGGAATTATACGAGGAACAAACTTAAAATGTCAGAAAAAATCACCAAAAATTCACTTTTTAGGTTCTGTGAAGAGGTGAAATGGGGCTGAAAAGTCGACACCCCCAAAAGACACGTCTAAGGCTCCTGCTAAATGTGCATACCTAATTTTAACTTCCCAGCTCCATTTGAAGGGGAGAATTATGCGGCGAACAAACTCAAAAAATAAGAAGAAACGATCAAAAAACTATCTTTTCGAGGCTGGGAGAGGGTGAAGTGGGCCAGAAAAGTCAAATTCCCAAAAGGCACATTTAGGGCCCCTACTAAAGGTACATACCTAATTTCAAGTTCCTACTTTAATTTGAAGAGGAATTATGCGAGGAACAAACTCAAAAACTACAAAAATGAGAAAAAGCGATCACTTTACCACCTTTGAAGGGGGTGGGAGGGGTATAATGGAGCTAAAAAGTTAGAACCCCGAAAAGGCGCATTAAGGACTCCAACTGAACATACATACCAAATTTCAACTCCCCAGCTCAATTTGGTGAGGAGATAGGGAAGGATCGGCCCTTTTTCAGAGTCAAGAAGGGGGGAAACCCCCATATCTCCCCTCCTAATTGATTTAAGAGGTTGATGTTTGGATATGCCGTACAACATTTGATTTTCTATCGATTAACTTAAAAAAGGACAATTTTTGCATTTTTTTACCCATCAGCACCCCCTCCCCCAAAATGGGGCATAACTGAATTTCGACACAAATTTATCTTCACTCATATATATCTAATCCGTCGCCAAACTGAGCCGATTGACCGAATTGGAGCGATTTTGGTCGATATCGAGCGGAGTAAATTGTTTTAACGTTCGGGAAATAGAATAAAAATAAATATCTGGCATGGCTAAAAATCATCTTAATGGTCGACTAAGACCCCCAAAACGGATTTTGTTGATATCCTAATAGCCTGATTTTCATTGATAATATGACACAGAAAATCAGGCTAAAAAGCATCCACGGTGTTCTTTCTTGATTAGTGTAGGGGGTAGAGGATCAATATTAGAGCGAATAGCTGAAGAAGCCCCCAAAACGCATATTTTAATATCACTACTAAATCTAAATAATGGAGAGTTTTCAGCTCAAAAATAGTCCAAACCCGATCAAAATCCACGAAAAGCGGAAATTTCGTGTATTGATAGGTACTGTGGTGTGTGTATTTCAATATTTCCATACTTCCCTAAAATCCATGCATATTTTGACCCTTTTTTTAGTGGCCAAAAGGGGGAGAATGCAAAACATTGTTTTTCGGCAATAACCTCTCGAATAACGCACTTGGGAAAAAAATATTGCGACCAATGTTGTAGAGCACCCAAAAAATGGACGTTATTATATCTTTGACTTTTTCTCCTGTGGGAGGGGAGTAGGGGGGAGCTAGGGCATGCAGGAATAAGCCACGTTTAAAAATTTCTCCAAGACACAAATACTTAGTTCCCTTTGCACGTCAACCAAAGACGAGCAAATTGTGGATTGACTTTCCTCAATATTTCAACTAAAAACCATAAAATCAACCAGGAGTAAGGTCAACTAATTTTCTTCATCACTTCAACTTGGAATGAAAAACACAATCCAGAGTCAAGGTCAACTATGGAATAATCTTTTCTCAATGGGTTGAAAAATTCCAAAAAAAATCCATAGTGGTTAAGTGGGGCGATTTTTTCTTTCAAGCTCAATTTTTCTGGTCATCTATCAATATCTGATAGTTTATTGTGAAATTCGAAGACAGGAGAATTTATTTTCTTCAACGTTTCAACTTAAAATCATAAGATTAACTAAATTTTCTCAACATTTCAACTTGAAATCATAAAATCAATCCAGGGTCAAGATCAACTTTTGACAGGTCAACATTAATCATCTATAACTTCCCTCGACATTCCAACTTGAAATGATACAATCAACCAGGGTCAAAGTCAACTACTTTTCCTCAACACTTCAATTTGGAACCATAAATTCAAGGGTCAAAGTCAACTTCTAAGGGGTCAACAATAAACATCTTCGATTTTGATATGGATATGTCTTAGAGCTGGGGGTACAACTGAATCAGATTGAATTCGCATATCATAATTTATTTCACATAGACTTGGAGCCGGCATCTCAGCGTTGATGTTGTCTGGTGCTTTGAGCCACCTGCTGGGCTCGCCATAATTTTTCGATAGTGTTTCTCAGGTATTCTCTTACTTACAGGCTTTACCAATCAAATTGGTATCATCTGCATATCGCAGATTGGAGATTCTCCTTCCACCAATGGAAATACCACCAGTTCAATGTCGTACAGCCTCCCAAGTTATGTGCTCACTGTAGATGTTGAATGACTGCGGAGTCAATATGTATCCTTGACGTATCCCTCGTTTCGCTTGAAAAAGCTCAGATTCTTCACCATCAACTCTCACCATCACAGCATTGAATTCATGTAGGGACTCCAATGGATCTAATATTATGAGAAGATACTCCCATGTCTCTTAAAACTGTGAAGAGTTTCTTCCAATTCACAGAGTCAGAAGCTTTGGTATTGTCCATGAAACATATCACTACTGGTATGTGAACTCTCAGAAATTCTCAATGGTCTTGTAAGAAGCCAGTTCATATTCCTCCCCTTTATTAAGCAATATGACACGAAAATTAAACTAAAAAAAAAAAAAACAAGTAATAATTTGAGGAGTATTATTTAGAATGAAATAACAAACAAAACGAAGACTGCTAAAACTTTCTGAAAATATCATTCAGATGGATTTAAAAAATATGTCGAAAAACTGCGCACATCGATTACCTAGCGTAGAATTTAAGAAACAAACCAGAAAAAAAATACACTCGCTTTCCAAATACATAAAATCCCCAACTTATACCAGTAATCACAGCATCGTTTTGAGACATATTCGTATTTTCAGATGAAAAACAACCAACAAAAAAAAAAAAAGAAACAAAAAAATTCAATAGGCTCCTAACCCTTTTCTTTATTTCCTATTCCACAAAGTAATTGATTCGATTGCGTAGCTGAAATCGAATGTTCCAAATATCCCAAGTCTGTCAGAAATTTCAAACACAGGCATAATTCAAAAGGTACAAGTGGAAAAAATCTCGCATTACGAATGACAGGGGAAAAAAAGAAGCAATTCGTTTCATATATTTTTATAAAATTTCGCAATTTGTTTTTTGTGAAAAATTTCATCGTAAAAAAAAACCCTCATCATTGAAAAATTCTTACGTAAAAATCAATAACTGCCTAAATACGTACTTACGAATGAAAAAATCGTATTCGAAAGAAGGCTCAATTCATTATATTATGAAAGAGCCAGCTTGAAAACAAAAGTAACCGACCTTTTCGAAACGCAGTAAAATTTTTCAATAGACGCCGGAATCATTTTTTTTTTACACCTACGAAAAGTTATTTTTCAAGAAAACAATAACAATTTGTTGAGGTTCCTACCAAAATCTTGACTGATTACGTTTGTCATTTTTTTACTTTAGACTTCAAACGAATTTCAACAGCTGTAAAAGAAAAACTAAATATGTCCCTTACAAGAAAGAATAGAGCAAGACGTACATTGAAAGAAAGCGAGGCAGATGGCCTATTTATATTTAAAACTTTAACCGCACAACTTTAACTCGTACCGAGTCGAATGAATTCAGCTTCAGCTATGCTTACAATAAGAAAAAATCTTTTCAATTACCATAAACAAGGCGAAATTTCTTCAAACCTACATTCGCAACTCTGATCATCGGAAATTTCCTTATTTATATAACACACCATAAAAAAAAAAAAAAAAAAAAGGAAAACCCCCAATACAAAAAAAAACGAAAAGAAATACCTACTATATGATTATTTTCATAAGTATCAGCGTTCTTTGCTGAACTCGTGAGCAAAAGAAAACAAACTGTATATAAAACATCTCAGCATCTAGAATAAAACTTTTTAACGAGCTAACTTTTTCTCAATTTTTTTTTTTTTCTTGTTTCCGTAAAAGTGATGGATGATAAATTGATGAAATTGAGGTTTGTATTGAAAATTTTCAAAATAATGGTTTTTTTTTACCCTCAACAATATATGTATAGTTGGATAGAGGTACCACACTATAAAGAAGTTAACCGATTGCACACGAAGATAAGAGTTAGGTAGGTACATCCTATACAGATCGGTTCATACCCTATCAGACTGGTACGCTAGATACGAAGCAAATGCCAACATTTGAACGGGAACGGGGGGGGGGGGTTAAGATAGAGGGAAATTTTCCACCTTCGTATGTTGTACCTATTTCTATATTTTTTTTTCTCTTCCAAAGCAATAACTTTAATCCACTAATCCTGTAACCGGAACTAAATATAGTTTTATTGCTTTTCATCTCGCTTGATCGTGACCTCATTTAACATAAATAAGGTATCATTTTTTACGTTCGAATTTCTGACTCAACAACAAGGTACAAAATCTACCCCTATTTTTTTTCCTAAACGTATACAAGTCTTGTTCACTTAAACAGCGGACGAATTTCGCCCTTAAGTTAGTAGTAAGCTATCAGCCTTTAGTGGAGATCTTTTCCTTCAACGCGGTTCTATGTGTATTGATACGAAACCTGAAAATTACATTTTTATGGTATTGCTTAGCCAGTATTAACACACTGATCAACGATCTGCTCAAAAATTACTATAAATCATTTTTAAAAATTAATTTAATGGAGTGGATGAAGGTAGGGTGTCAGGTACTAAACGAAGAGGAGAAACATTACGATAATTTTTTTTCTTCTGCACTCATGAATAGCTTCATCACGAAATATAAATGTAATGTAACATTATTCGTAGACTCTACCGCTTGCAAAATACCAATTGGACCCGTAATTATAGTAATTTTTAATAATCTGCAGAAAATTACTAACTCATTTTGCAATGTTTTCAAGACCATTCGTACAGCGAAAATTTGGTACTCACCTGTAACAAAAAAAATTAAAATAATGAATAAAATATGTGTAACTACAAATCGCCTTCGATATTTGTTACCATAAAATTCTGAGAAATAAAAAAAAAACATCCCTTTAGGATATTTTTTCAGCTTGATTGTAGTGACATATTACAATCATGAGAATTCAAAAAAAATATCTTGAAACGATATTTTTTTCCTACTCAGCATTGCGTGTAGGAAGGATGCAATGGGGCTGAAAAGTCGAGTCCTCTAAAAGACACATCTAGGACCCCTACTAAATGTACATACCTAATTTCAACTTCCTAGTTTAATTTGGAGGGGAGTTATGCGAGGAACAAACCCAAAAAATGAAAAAAAAAAGACCAAAAAACCACATATTTGGGGCTGTGAAGGGGTGAAATAGGGCTGAAAAGTCGAGACCCACCAAAGGCACATCTAAGGACCCCCTACTAAATTTACATACTAATTTCATGTTCGTAGCTCAATTTAAACGGGAGTTATGTGGGGAACAAACTCAAAAAAACTCAAAAAATGGGGAAAAACGATAAAAAAAACCACTCTTTTGGAGCTGTGAGGGAGTGCAATGGAGCTAAAAAGTCGAAATCTCCAAAGAGCACATTTAGGGCCCAAACTGAGGGTACATACCAAATTTTAACTTCATAGCTCAATTTGGTGGGAAGATAGGGGAGGAACAGCCCTTTTTCAGGGTCAAAAAAGGGGAAAACTCTCATATCTCCCCTCCTAATTGACTTAGGAGGTTGATTTTGGGACATGTCATACAACATTTGATTTTCTGTCAATTAGCTTAAAAAGGGACAATTTTTGTGTTTTTGACCTCTCAACACCCCCTTCCCCAAATTGAAGCATAACTGAATTTTGACCCAAGTTCATCCTTACTCATATATATTTAATACCCCGCTAAATTAAGCCAATTAACCGAATTTGAACATTTATGGTCGGTGTCGAGCTGAGTAAATAATTTTAATATTTGGGGGGAAAAAATAAACATCTGACATGGTTAAAAATGGTCTTAATGGTCTTCTAGGGCCCCAAAACGGATTTTGTTGATCCCCCTCCTCTCATCTATCGTTGGTCGATAGATTGTAATAGTCTGGTTTTCATTGACTATATAATGTGGAAAATCAGGCTAAAAATTGAAGATTAGTCTTTACAAGGGTTTCATCATGATAAACTATTTCTCAAAGGAGGTAGGAATCAGGGGTGCGCTGCGCTCATCAGTTGGAGGGGTCCTATGCCAACTTTTTTAAATGGACCTTCTATTCTTAATACATATGTACCATCCCTATTTTTTATTTGATGCTTTTGATCGTACAGTTGAATGGTCATAATCCGATTCATCATTTTAATATTTATTTATTTATTTCATCTCATGTAATGTGTAAGGCGTGTTATAGTTGGGATTTTATCAATGAGGAGCGGGGGGAGCTGAACGCGTTTTAATTGTGGAGAGGACGTGGACGTGGGTAGAGGTTTAGTTTTTTTTAAAAAGTACCTTTAGAGTATAATTTTTATTCGGAAACATCCGTTCAGTGTCCATTTTTATGCTTATTTTCCCTCAAAATCTCAGCGTCGTGATGGATATATTTTGAAAATTTCTCTATTTCTAGTCAATTTTTACCTGTTTTTCAACATTTTTATGAAAAAAAAAAAAAAAACGTTGAAAGTCATCGATCATTGATCAAAAATCACGAAAAAATGTTGAAAGTAGGTGAAAATTAGCCGAAATTTAGATATGAATAGAAATACATGAAATTTGATTAAAGGTCGTTGAACATCATTAAACATTGGATAAAGTGTTGATCAAAATAGGTTAAAAATGCTGAAAATTGATCAAAAAATCAGAAAAAATGTTATAAAAGATGTGAAAATTCTCCGAAAATATGGAAACAATCTTCGTAAATTATCGAAAATTGGGTAAAAAATTGATCAAAAATCACAAAAAAAATGTTGAAAATACGTGAAAAATGAACCACCATTTGAAAAAAATCGTTAAATCATCGAAAATCTATCAAAAATCTCGAAAAAAAATGTTGATAAAATATAGAAAACTGATCATAAAAAAAAAAAAAACATTCAAAAATCATCAAAATCTACGTAAAAATTTAGGAAATTGATTAAAAACCACGAAAAACTTGGTATTTTTAATTCATTTTTGTCAAATTTTTAGCCAATTTTCAATTATTTTAACAATTTAGAGTAAATTTTATGTATCTTTTACAAATTTATGTCAATTTTATCCCTTTTTTGTCATTTTTGATCAATTTTTGAGGACTTATAACGATTTATTTCTTCATCATTTTATATAAATTTTCAATGATTTTTAACGATTTTGTTTTTCATATTATAGGTTGATTTTCGCATACTTTTCAAAAATATTTCGTGATTTTTGTTCAATTTTCTGAGCTCTAACTCATTTTTATAAATTTTTCACCCAATTTTCGAAGATTTTTTTCATTATTCAGACCAATTTTCAAATTATTTTCAGCATGTTTTTGTGAGTTATCGTCGTTTAAAAAAACCCTCAAGTTTTCAAAAAATATCAACTTTTTGAATTTTGCACGTAAAATAGTGAAAAAATCAATAATAATTTTTAATTTACAGTTCAATATATGTCATAAAGTGAAAAAAAAAACCACAAACAAAAATATTTCAAAAAAAAAGCAAAAATTTAAAAGTATTAAATCATGAAAAAATAACACGCAAAACGTCCTTTACAGTTTAAAAAAAACTAGAAAATCTAAAAACATCTTCAAAAATTCAAGTTTAATTTTTCATCTTCGAGATTTAAATAATTGAAAAAATTTGCTCAAAAGTAAAAATCTAAAGAATACAAAAAATTCTTCAAAAAACAATAAATTTTCGCAGTTTAGATGCAATCTAATGAAAAAAAATCGCTGAAATTGCTAATTTTTCATTTCAAGGATATAAGATAATGAAAAAATTCGCTTCTAATAATGATATTAATTTAATTAGCCAGAGATGCGAAAAAACAAAAAAAAAAGATCATAAAATCCCTCAAAATTTATTCGAAAAAAATTTTTTATTCTTAAAAAAAAAAAGGGAAATAAATGCCACAAAAATATGTAAAATTTTCGTATTTGAGATGTAATGTAAAAATCAATCATTGACCGATGTGCGATCCCTACACAGGCTTCTGTGAGCTTCTTGCACGGCCCTATAACATCATCATGGGACATTACTCTCCCCCTGCCCCCTTCTGGTACAGTTAATGATTTGGATTTTTTTGCGCCAGTCTATCCGACAAAAAAGCAATCCAGTTCGAGCAAAACGAGTGCTGGGTGCTTAAAATTTTTGATACATCAACAACGAAGATTCACCAAGTAATAACAAACACTAAAGGTAGCTATAAAAAAAAAAAACCTCCATCTTATTCGTACCGTTTTACAATTTGTATAAAACCACCTGCAATTTTAATACTTTTAAGAAAAGCCAACTCAAAAACAAGTCTCTTGAATAATAAAAGAATCGAGAAAGAAAACGATGAAGCTGTACTGTTAAAATGTAAAACACCTAATGTCACTACATTCCGAAAAAATGAAAAAAGGCATCGTTTCCTCGCATACGAATCGCAATGGCGAAATAAAATTACTCTCGATGTAAGCTTAGTCTGCCATAATAAAATCAATTTACATAGCTAAGAAGTAAAATCTGCGTAATCTGTACGTATAAGGTTGGTAGGTAAACGAGCGTACGAAATCACTGTGGACGAAACTTTGGCTATCGTAAAAGTAATAAGGAGGAAGCATTCACACAGGTATTCCTTAATAAAGTGGAAACAACCTAGATAAATACCCCCGCTAAGCGCACAAAACAGTAATGAACAACTTAGTTGGGTATTTGTATACCATACTATAACTGCGTGAATATGTAATGTATTTTGCGACAAGAAGCACAGATGACAACGGCCCAAGAAAACTACAGGAATAGGTCGTTGTATGTGTGTGTGTGTGGGAGAGAGTAAGAGAGTAAACTATTACGTAAAATATTAAGTTTAAACTGTGTCCTGAGAGGAATGACGGCGACAACTACTACGATGACACAAGCGAGTTAAGTTAGTTTCTTCACTTGTTAGATACATCACTCCACATTGTTTGGTGTATACATTTTCGGTATACTAAGTACATTATACAGCATCACACGTACCATATCTGACACATACCTTACCCCCCCCCCCTATACACAGTACCTTACATATAGCTTGAGGATGAAACGTTGAAATTCACTTTACACTCAAAACTCGAATAGGGAAAAAAAAAATGCAAAAGCATCTCAATCGTAAAATTGAAGAAGATAATTTTATCGCCTGAGCACGAGCTCAAGGTGCTCCTGTTCGACGACGACGACGACAACGACGACGACGATGACGAAAACGACGCTAAGCTACGAAAAATAATACGTTTAGGGAATAAAAGTTGGTCGCTGAGAAATTTTGATAAAATTTAGATATACCGTATCGTATTGTGGCTCCGCGGATTGCCTTCGCTTTGGGGACACATGAATAATTTCACTCTTGCTGTTTGCAGTACGCGGCAATAGCACATAGGTATACCTAAGACTACACATACCTGGAAATATATGTGGTGGTTTGTAGTAGTAGACGTGCTAGGTGAAGGCGATACGCACTCGGCAACGAATCGTACGTACGTAGGTATAAGCATATCCCCTATATAATGGTACCATTTCGGTCATTTGTGTATCGTATATTTTTTCCTCTCTCTCGGTGCTACGCCGATATAAATTGCTCTTATAATCATGAAATACTTCTTACGCGTAGCTTAGATATTACGTATGTTCTCGAAAATATACGCACCACTCGTCATAAGCCTCAGTACCCCCCTTACAAGGTGCGTCAAAGATGGTGTTTTTTTTTTTCAAACTCGCCACCACTCTGTACCATAAAAAGCCTAAACATTGAATTCACATTTTCGGAAAGCTCGGAGTCTGTCTGTGTACTTTCTAAAATTGCATTCGATTTTGAAAAACGATCGCTCGAACAGGGCTTCGTGGACAGCTGAAAAATTTTTTAAATTCAAGTCGTATATTCTTCTGAGCTTGAAATTTGTCCCCCTATCATTTCTGCTCTCGTGAAGCTTTTTTTCGAGGTTTAACGTTCTTCTCTTGACCCTTAAACATGATACGAGTCAAAATTGCTATACGTGAAAAATCGATTTCAAAACTGCGCTATTTGAGTGAAAGCAAAACAAATTAAAAACTCTTTGAATTTATTTCAAATCAACGACGTGCGAATTACGCGATGAAATTTTTTTTTTTTTCAATTTACTCCATCGAAACCGATTTTGTAGGCATGCTCAAAAGCAGCTTTTTATCGCCAACTTACTAAAATTATTACCTTCCATCCCAAATCCGTAACTAATACAAACGTCGGAATTTTCAAAAGAGATCCTTGATCCTGGATCATGCTGCTCTGAAAAGTGGTCAAAATAATAATTGAAAAAAAAAATCGTAAAGCGATGATTTTCAGCCTGATTTTCGTAGCATATTAGAATCATGAGAATTGAAACTAAGCATATCTGCATTGTGCATAGGAAAGGTTCATTGGGGCTTAAAATAATAATGAATATTAGACATGGCCAAAAATGTTTGTAATGATCTTCTAGGACCTTAAAACAGATTTTGTAGACCGCAATAGCCTGCTATTCATTGACAATATGAAATAAAAAACCATGCTAAAAATATGGCCCTTTCTACAGATCAATTTATCAACAAATACGTTGAAATTCTTAAAAATTATCGAAAATAGGATAAAAATACAACAAAAATGGGTAAAAAAATGTAAAAAATTGATCAGGTTGAA
Source organism: Ferrisia virgata (assembly GCA_900060175.1). Taxonomy (NCBI): domain Eukaryota; kingdom Metazoa; phylum Arthropoda; class Insecta; order Hemiptera; family Pseudococcidae; genus Ferrisia; species Ferrisia virgata. The sequence goes on from FIZR01029478.1 coordinate 13,560, forward strand.
AAGTAGATGAATATTCTTCTAAATAATGAAAAAAAAATCATTGAAATTTATCAAAAATTTTGTAAAAATTTGAATGAAATAGTACCTACAGGGTAGGTGCTCATAGTTGCCCTAGAAAGCATTCATATAAAAAAAAAACTAGCCTTGAATTTGTGTTTAGAGGGTCAAACTATTCTTGTATGAACACTTCGCACGATAATTTTATACGAATTTTGTATTTCCGATTTTTTTGTTTTTTTTTCTTGGTCTTTCTGTTCGCATTTAGGAATTGGAGAAAAAAAATCGAAAATTCAAATTTAATATAAAGTTATGGTATTACAGAGGGGGCATAACTAATTCCAACTTTCTTCGCCAAATTTGAAAGGAGTGTTATGCGAGGAACGAACCAAAAAAATAAGAAAAACGAACGACCAAAAACCCACATATTTGGAGCTGTGAAGGGGTGAAATGGGGCTGAAAAGTCGACACTCCCAAAAAGCACATCTAGGACTCCCCCACTAAATGTACACACCTAATTTCAAGTTCTTAGTTCAATTTGGAGGGGGGTGGAGGGGAGGTAGTATGTGAGGAACAAACTCAAAAATGAGAAAAATTAGAAAAAGCGATCACAAAACCACCTTTGTCCTTTGTGGGGGGGGGGGGGGAAGGGGGGTAATGGGGCTAAAGGGGGGGGGGGGTGAAGGGGTGTAATGGAGCTAAAAAGTTGGATCCCTCAAATGGCATATTTAGGACCCCAACTGAATATACATACCAAATTTCAACTCCTTAGCTCAATTTGGTGGGGAGATAGAGGAAGAACAGCCCCTTTTCTAGGTCAAAAAGGGAGAAAACCTCCATATCTCCCCTCCTAATTAACTTAGGAGGTTGATTTTTGCATATGTTATACAATTTTCGATTTTCTATCGATTAACTTAAAAAAGGACAATTTTTGCATTTTTTACCCATCAGCACCCCCTCCCTCAAAATGGGGCATAACTGAATTTTGACTCAAGTTCATCCTCACTCATATATACCTAATATGCCGCAAAATCGAGCCGATTAATCGAATTTGAGCGATTTTAACGTTCGAGAAAAAAAATAAATAAAAATAAATATCTGACATGGCTAGAAATTGTCTTAATGGTCGTCTATGGCCCCAAAACAGATATTCCCCTTCCCCACCCCCTCATCCGTCGTTGGTCGATAGACTGTAATAGTCTGGTTTTCATTGACAATATGACATAGGAAATTGGGCTAAAAAAAAATGTCATCAGTTCCATTCACCATAAATATTTCGATATTTTTCTACTGTAATAAATATGAGATCATTTTTTTGCACTAGTCCCAGTTTAGAATATGAAATCTGCCAAAAAGTAAGGAAAAATCAGAAATTATTTTTTTCAGCTGGTTTATTTGAGAAAAACCAAAACTCATTTATGAACATCCGTCGTTTATCTACCCTGAAGTTTTACACTATAATATATTTTGTTTTTACTCAGCTGAATTTACCCACTTACCACGTGGATTTGATCTATAGTCGGTTTTGATCCAAAAATGGTACTTCACCTCAAGTAAGTAATTACTGATTCTGAGTAAAAAAAAAATAGGTTTCAAGTCGCCTGAAATGGACAGTCTGTCATTCTTTGATACACTCAGGTGGAATTTGAGTAAAAATTGAGAAATTAGAAATTTAATGACTGAAGTCGCGCAAATGGTTTAAATTTTACTGAATACGAATTGAAACTCAATTTTCTCATTTAACCATTCCCATCTTCAAAAAAAAAAAAAAAAAAAAAACTCAAAATTACTTATTTTTTTAAAAAAACTCAAAATTACTTATTTATTTTAATTTCTGGAGGGAAGATATGCGTAGAACAGCTTTTTTTTCAAAGTCAATTGGGAAAACCCCTCCCCTTCTCCCCTCCTATTTGTCGTAGGAGACTAATTTTTAGATATGTAGTACAAATTTTAGCTCTACCGATTGGTTTCAAAACGAACAATGTTCGCAATTTTAGACCCTCAGCACCCCTACCCCAAATTTGGGTATCGCTGAATTCTGGCCCAGAGTCAACCTCACTAATACATATCAAATCCGCCACCAATCGAAACCCATTACCCAAATTTGGTCGATTTTAGTAGCCATCTAGCCAAGTGAATAATTTTCAGTTTAGGTGAGAAAAAAACATGGCGTCACACGTCACGTTTATATAGTGTCATAACACGTTTATACGTTGTCACGTCAGCGTCATGTTTCAAAGGGTACCAAGTTTCTATGTTGTCATCTGCTCACGACGTCACGTTTATGCATTGCCATTAATCTATTCATAATCGATTAATTCATTACGCTAATTAACCTATTCTCAATAATTAACAACGCTGCTAATTACACTCTTTTCGTTTTTCTGGGCAGTACTTAGTGCATCAAAAATATACTGTATTCACAATATGTAATTAACAAATCTGCTAATTCTAATTAATTGCATAAATCAACATATTTATGATAATTAACTCAACTGTGCTTCATCCATCTATTGTTTCAATTGACTAATCTAATTAACCTATTGACGATAGTTAATAATGCTGCTTATTCTAATTGATCACACTAATTAGCGCATTCGGGATGATTAATAATTTTCATTTTGTTCGCCGCACATCTACTTCACGTCTTATAACTGCAATTAATTATTCTAATTAACACGTTCACGATGAATTATCAATTTGAAATGATTTTAATTACCCTAATTAACCTATTCACATTCACTATAAATTATTAATTTTAATAGAATAATCACTGCAGCTAACTTCATTGCGTACCCACACTCAGACCCGGATTAAAGGGGGCTAGGGGCTGCAGCCCTACCCCCTTCCCCGTAAGGGACCCTTTTTAGTATTTTACATCAATTTTTTTGCGAAGAAAAATGCTGCGAATGAAAATATAAAAAAATGTTCGCCCTCGCTGCGCTCAAGCAACCAATTTGTATCATTTGTTTTTTTATATCTCGTTTTTTTTTTTTTTTTTTTTTTTTTTTTTTTT
>FIZR01029487.1:0-16598 GCA_900060175.1 Ferrisia virgata
TTATTTTTCGTTCAAACCTGTTCTTCCCATTTTGGCCCCTCCCCCCCCCCCCCATCGGTTAGATCATAGGTGAAATTTGGCATTTAAATTCAGTGAAAAAACCTGCGTGCATTTTTCGGAAGTTTCTAGTATTTAGTTCAAATTCAAAATCAACTTCTAGCCCGAAAACGAGTACTCTCTTGCAATTTATTCAATTAAATTTTAGTGGAGTATTCGACTCAACAATTGGACGATTTTGAATAGCATTTACTTCGATTCGATATTTTCGAAAAGTTCGATTAAGCGAACATGTCGATTTTTGTGCCGGTTCGATTTACAGTGCCCTCGTAAGTGACAAATTTAACTCAACCGTTGTCATGATCGCGTCACAAAGACAAAACTGAAACGACGATATGAAACAGCTTCCGAATCAATGAACCGTACTAGGGGAATTAGGTTAGTTTGAAAATTGAAAATAGAACTGTGCGAATGACGAATGACTAGCACGAAGACCAGGAAACAGCTGTGTGAAACTATTTATCATTAAATGTATACGTTGAGATACGATGAGTAGAGAGTATGACGAGTGTGCAACGTGTTGGTAAATTACATTCTACGATAATAATACCCACTTCTTTGAAAAAAAGTTGGTATTTATACCTGGCTTTTTTTTTAGAGTCTCGAGTAAATTAAAAAGTTGGTAAGTATGAGGATTTCATCGTTGAGAGATGCCTGCTTCGAACATAGTATTTTTATGGCGTATAATTATTTTATATTATTATAGTATATATTTTTTTATTAATTTTTACTTGTGTTAATTCATCAATCGTTCTTATTGCAACATTCCTATTTCTCGAAGTTGTCAAGTGCTTTTACTCGGCTAACGTCGTAATATTATATTTTTTCTCAATTATTATTGGTTGTTAAAGTTTTCTGACCTTTTTCAAAAAACTTTCGATGTGTACAGAATATAAAATGTAAAATAAAAACAAAGTGAAGAAAAAGGGAGTGTTGGTCTACGCGGACACTCTTCCAGTGCTACATTTTTTTTCTCGTATCATCACGTGCTTACGTAGTCGAGTGAAAAAAACCTACTTTTTCGTTCTCGAAGGGATTTTCATTTCTTTTACTCTTGCACTATTTTCTTCTTTCTTTCTTTTATTTATTTATTTATTTTTTTTTTTTTATAAGCGAATAATCCGGCTCGCGATTCTAATTCGGTAATTTATTTTACAGATAAAATTACACAAACGTTGGGTGAAGGCACCTTCGGTAAAGTGGCTTGTATAAAGGATTTAGAAAAGTGAGTATTTCGTGTGTAATTACGTAACTTATGTAATTTACCTAATTTATATTCTTGTATCCTTAGTTTTTCAGGTATTTCTTCTAATCGCGAGTTTGTTGGCAAAATAAACGAAAGAATATGATTTTTTGAACGAACGAGTGTGTAGGTTATTGTTGAATTTTTGGCAAAAATTACATATTTTATTTTCTAGCTAAAAGATGTGAGCATTGATGGTGTTTTTTTTTTTTTAAATACATGCAACGTACATTTGAAGTGATAAGTTGAAAAGGCGTACGTGTTATGGAAAATAAGTTTGCTTTTAAATGATAAAAATGGTTTTTGTTTCGATAATTTGTTAATAATTGAAAATCATTGAACTCGTAACTCAGCTTCTATTCGTATTCTTTTCCATATTTCATTCTTTGTAAATCTTCCAAAGGTTTAACGGTTATCTCTCTTTTAAATGAATTACTCCCAATGACCGATAATATCGGTGAGTTGGCTCGAAAACAAAGAAACATTACTAAACAAATATCTACCTACCTACTGTGGTGATTTTTCAAAACTTGTATTTTTCTTTCGTTATTTTCTGTCGCGCGACTCGAATGAATGATAATGGTATAAGAGACGAGACGAGACGTGTAAAAACCATGTAAATTTGTACGTAAATTCGCGTTCCTAGCGTTAACTTAATTAGCGGACGATTTATTTTACGAGTTTTTCTGTTATATGTATACATATATATATATATATAAACAAGCTTTGAGAGAAGAGAACGAAGCGTAGGTGAATAAGGAAAAGAAAAAAAAAGCAACGAATAAGAGAACCTCGCTAACGAGGTGTGAGAGGGCGACCCGGGTAAACCGTATAAATATTATTTTAGAACATATGGCGGAAGTATATGACCCGAGAGAGGTGATTTGATTTCAGAAGATATGTGGGTTATGTAATGAAACGAGAGAGAAGATTGATGAAAAAAAAATTGAATTTTTTTTACGGTTCACGTGCTCCTTGGTAAAACCAAGTATTTATTTTTACATCCATGTTAAGTAGATTTATAATACGAAGACGTGAGTTTGATTTTTGAAAGATGCACATAGCCAGAGTCGATCGAGCTAAAAATAAGTTTACGTTGTTGTTGATCAGATAATCGTAGTTTAAGTTGGAATGAGATAAGATGTAAATAAATAAGAATGACTCGGAAGATAGATATGTTAAAATGTAATTTAATCGACGAATAACATGAAATAAGACGAAAAATAATTTTTATTAATTTGTTTGTTTGTTTGTTTTTTTTTTGAACACAGAGACGTAACAGTAGCTTTGAAGATCATTAAAAATGTTGAAAAATATCGAGAAACAGCCAAACTGGAGATTAACGCTTTGGAGAAAATTAATCAACTAGATCCTGATGGACGACAGTAAGTATCTATTGGATGGAACTCCAAATTATATGTATCTTATGACTAGTACTACGACACACACACACACACACACCGTCACAAAAGACCTGTGCTGATATAAAATTGGCCAATGTCGATTGCCAAATTGATGACCGAATTATTTCTAATAATATCGAACTTTTGAATATGTACAATAAGGTCTGTAACGTCGTGATGGTATTTTTACAGATGAAATAATTTAGTGTAATTTTTTTCTAATTTTATTTTCACTTTGTTGCAATCTAGCTTATGCGTCAAAATGTTGGATTGGTTCGATTATCGAGGACACATGTGCATCGCATTTGAATTATTGGGTTTAAGTGTTTTTGATTTTTTGGTGAGTAAAGCCGATTCAAACGAACGTGCAATTTTTTCATTCTTCATTGTTTTGTTTGTGTGTTTTTTGTTGCAGAAAAATAACAATTATCAACCTTACACTATAGATCAAGTTCGCCATATATCGTATCAGTTATGTTACGCCGTCAAGTTCCTGCACGATAATAAATTAACTCATACCGATTTGAAACCAGAAAATATACTTTTTGATGATTCGAACTACGACGTGCATTACGATTCGAAAAAAGTGAGTAAACAGTTCGCGAAAGTACAAAATATTACGAATTTTGTATTAGACGCCAAATAACGTATGAATAATATTTTATTCGAGAATCGGTGATTCATTATTTTGTAGTTTTTAGTTGCACACTTTTAACTTTACGAAGAATAAAATTTATGCCGGGATCTTGCCCTTGAAGTAATTTTTAATTTTTTTGCCATGTTTTCTTGCAGAAGAAGAACGTTCGTCGTATTAAAAATACTGAAGTAAGATTAATAGATTTTGGAAGCGCTACTTTTGATCACGAACATCATAGTACTATCGTATCGACGAGACATTATCGTGCTCCAGAAGTCATTTTAGGTAAATATAAACATAACTATGGTGCAGACATGGAAACGCCAAGGATCTCCTGTTCCGTGGATGAAGGGATAACGGTTTAGAATTCTGCTTGTTTTCCCCTGTAGAAGCGCTGTTCGCCCATTCCTGTTGGGCGGTCATTGGTCATTCAGAAGTTATTCTTTCTCTAGATGGAACGTGGAAATTCCCAAGAATCTACGACTCATCTGCGTCAGAGATCTTGACCAATCAGAATTGCGAACAAGTTGAGCAGGAATTCGTGAACTGCACTCCTAACAGAAAAGTCTTGAAGAATTCTGAACTTGAAGAGTTCTTCAAAATTTCTCCATTAGAAGCGCTGTTCACCAATTACTGTTCAACTTATTCACAATTCTGATTGGCCAAGATCTTGAATGTCGATTCTATCAGATTTCCGTCTAACGTTAAAAAAATTTCTGTCCAATGACCAAATTTCTATCAAGAGAAAGAATACCTGCTGACCAAAGACTATCGAACCAGAATTAGTGAACAATGCCTCTACAAGGGTAAAACTGAATCCTTTTACCCCTGGAAGCTGAAGATTTCGATGTTGGTGTTTCAGTGTTCAAAGATTATACACACTGAAACACCAAAATGCCTCTCTGCTGGTCACAGCGGATATGGGTTACAGAAAATTTTTGTAATTAGTTACTCACCCAATTCCCACTAGAGAGCGCTAATATTTGGCTAGAAGAATTATCTTTTTTAGCTTTCAAAATGGATTTCATATGCAATACTTGGGTGGGATTTCGCGTTTTTTTTTCATTGCTTACTTTTTTTTTGTCGAAGGCTGAGTTTTTAGGAGAAATGAATTTTGCATTATAGTTACATTTTAAAGTCGCAAATAAAAAATAATTTAGCGTATTTCAAAGAACAATGTTGATTTTAAGTAATGGAACAATTGAATCCGTTTAAAAAGACGTTGAATTGGAATTTTTGCCATTTTTAAGAAATTTCAGCCATGTCGGTTCCGTTGGAAGTTTCTGCAGGATTTCTCGAAAACGACTGAAAGAAATTCGATGAATTTTGGATATTTTGTGGAAAATCCATCGAATTCTGTTCCGTCATCTTCGAGAAATCCTGCAAAAACTTTTAACGGAACTGATACGGTTGAAATTTTTCATAAACGGCAAAAATTCCGTTGGGCATCTTTTCAAACCGATTCAACTGTTCTATTATTTCAAATTAACATTACTGTTTGTATTTTGCTTGATTCTTTTTTATTATCAACTCTCAAACGAGAAAAAATTTAAAAATTCATTTGTCTAAAAAATACTACCTTTAAGATTGGGTATACTAACTTCGCAATGCGAAGTCTCACCGTAAGATCTTCATTAGTTATGATGATCAGCTGATGTAATATCATGTGAGATCGGATTGTTCTCAGTTGTTATTTGTTGATAAAAATATTGAATGTTGTCTATTTTCATTGATCGATTGAGCTGAAATCATTCAATCAAAATGCAGGAAAAATTGTCAAGTATCAGCGCTTTCTAGTGGAAAATATGTCAGTAATTGTTTACCAAACCCCTCACATCTGTGCCCACCATTGAGGCAACTTGGCGTTTCGGTGTTGATACTATTAGGATTTTTTTCTTCATGTCATAGTTTGTTTATGCAAAATTGCATAATTGAGGCGTCCGAACTGAAATGGGATCCACACATGGTTGCTTTCTTATTTTGTTGTTTATTTCGCTCAGAAATCAAATTGATTTATTTATTTATTTTTTATCAAATTACAGTAGTGTTTCGTTACTTTTTTAAAATGGTAACAATCTTTTTAGCAACCACATGTGAGTCCCCCCTTAGTTCAGGTGGACAGTATGCAATACAACGTACAAAAAAAAATTGAAAAAGCCGAATGGATATAACGTTTTTTGTAAATCTTATTTTACTCAATATTTGACAATTCATTTGATTACAGAAATTGGATGGGCTCAGCCCTGTGATGTATGGTCGATCGGATGTATTATATTTGAACTATATTTAGGTATTACCTTATTCCAAACGCATGATAACCGTGAACATTTGGCCATGATGGAAAGAATATTAGGATCTATTCCTTATAGGTAAAGTATTTGAAATATTGATGAATTTCTTTTCTGTATTATTATTTCAACGGGACCATTTCAGAACTTGTTACATTTTTTTTTTGTTTTAGAATGGCTAAGAAAACGAAGACTAAATATTTTTACCATGGTAAATTAGAATGGGATGAAAAAAGCAACGCAGGACGTTACGTTCGAGAGAACTGTAAACCACTTCATGTAAGTTCTTGTTAAATCAATTAGTATGTAATATACCATTGTTACAACCATCCATTACTGAAAATTTTTCCTTTCAATTATTTATTTTGCAGAGGTATCAAAACAGCGACGACGAAGACCATCGTTTATTGTTTGACCTGATCGCTTTAATGTTAGAATACGAACCAAGTAAACGTATTACTTTGGGTGAAGCCTTAAGACATCAGTTTTTTAACAAAATACCAAACCACAATCGATTGGAATCGTTTGAACGAAGTCACTCTTTATCGAGATGAGAACGATTTAAGCCACCATATTGATGGGAACGGAATCAATATGGAGGTTGCGATGTACCATTCGTTGATTATATTGATAATATTTGTTTTGTTTAAATGCATCGAGACGAATTTAACGGCTTTGTTGCGTTTTTATCCGAACACCAGCTAAAAATTATTGAGTATATTTCCTTTTTCGCTATTCCACGATGTTATTTTTCTGTGACTATATGAGTGAATATCGCATTAAGAAGAATTTTATCATTACGTTGTTCTCGTCGAAGTATTTTTCCTTTGTTTTTCCTTTGCATTATGTAATGCGCACTTTGTGGTACGTGATAAATATCATAAGTTGATTATTGAAGCCGCTCGCATTCGTGTGAGTGTTAATTTGAAAAGTGAATTTGATCGTTGGTCGCGTTTATAATGACGATACCTAAGTTTTAAGCGTATTTTTAATTTATTTTGTACATATATACAAATTTACAAAATAGAAATGTATTAAAAAAAAAAAAACGTTTCCATCTTATTAACGATCTGTCTATTTCGATGAGTATATGGACGTTTGTTTTATGTACGAATCGAGCTTAGTTTTGAATAATTCGCTCTTTATGGGATCTTGAAGGTTGCATATGGGATTTCGTACAACATAGTTGACGTATACCTGAAAAAATAAACCTATTTTGAAACCAATTCGAGGTTGTTGGCATAAATTGACGATAGGGTAATGTGCAATACAGGAAATGAAAATCGCCACATAATATGAATTTGGCTTTTGAATACACAGCTATTTGCGAAATTGTAATACATACGTTACTATATAATTGTTGAAGTACTTCTCGAACTTTTTGAGCGTTTACATCGGTATTAAGGACGAACTTTAATCCGGTAGGTGTTTCAAAGAAGTGCAACGCATATTTATTAGTTTTATAGCAAAGAAACCCTTGCTTCAAGTCATACGGTGAAATTTTCGTGACAAAATTCTTGATGGAGAATAACATACCATACATTAGCTTGGCTTCCTGTGAATAAGAAAATGTCCAGGTAACGAGTAACTGATGATTGATTTGCGAGAAAGTGGTTTTGACTTACCTCATCCTTCGATATCCCAGATTGTTTTTGACGGTTCCATTCGGAGTAATATAATAATTTTCCTCCTTTATCGAATATGTAAAGGTTGTAAATCATTGGTAAAAGTTAATGAACACTTTTTGGTTGAAATTTATCCACTTTTGAAGCAAAATAAAAAATTTACAAAATTTTAAAATTTTTGATAATTCTACTTGTGATAAGGAAAAGTTTTCACAGATAAAAAAACAATTAACAAATATATGAAAATTGTTTAGTTTCGTAGATTGACGATAGAAACGCTTTTAATCAACATTACTATCTCACAGAAAAATTATTCAGAATGAAAAGCATGATAAGAAAAAGGAAGTAATAATGTTTTTTGTTTTGAAAATGGTGTACGCGTAGTTGTTAGAAAATTCAGTTTTTTGTTGTAAATTTTGTAAAGTTAAATTAATTTAAACTGTAAATGATCAAAAAATTATTTAATCGAAGAACTAACTCGAATAACCTTCCTCGTAAGTATGCAACAATTCTACAACGATTTTCTCTTACCCCCTGTGGGTACGATTTACTTTGAACGTAATTTCTCTTGTTCTAGATTCTACATTTTATAAGCAATCATTGATACTGAAATAGATAAAGTGAAATTTCGATCACAAGTGATCGAATGGGTGAAAATGAATAACGCTATTGCGGACGCTTCATTGAATATGGATACAGAAGGAATGTTGATGAAACCGGAATGTCTTCTGGATTTACATTGTATGAATCCAGTAAGTGAGAAATTTTCTGTTTTTGAACTGTTTACTTCAGATTTTCACAACTGTTTTTTGTTTATTTCAGGACTATATGCCAAAATTTGATCACGGCGAGTTCAGATTTCTCAACAACTTGGATACAAGAGGTTTTCATAAATCACCCATGAAAGATGTTCTTCATAAATCGCTTTCTTCTGTGCCTAAAAACGTAAGTATTCGCTTTCCAACTTTTATAAAATATTGTAGAAAGTTCTAATCGATATAATGAAATTTTAGAATGTCAATTTTCCGCTTACAACCAAAGTCAACTCTACAGAAAAGCCATACCAGTGTGAAACGTGTAAAAAGACATTTTCTCAACAATCAAACTTATGCAAACATCACCTCATTCATTCAGGAGTTAAGCCTTATATCTGTGATATTTGTAGTAAACGATTCACTCAACAAGCTAATTTAGTTAAACACAGGAGAATACACACCGGTGATAAACCATTCGAGTGTAAAGTATGCGGTCGTTGTTTCTCGCAAAAAGCCAATCTAAATAAGCATTCTCTATTGCATACCGGAGAAAAACATTTTCGGTGCGATTTTTGTGATAAATCTTTTGTACAGCAGGCTAACTTGGAACGACATCGGAGAACGCATACCGGCGAAAAACCATATTCTTGTAATATTTGCGATAAAAGATTTACTCAGCGAGGTAATTTGACTAAACATACTTTGATTCATTCCGTGAAAAATGATCAAGCTACTGATCATTTTACACCTCCTAAACAAACAAATAAAGTAGATGTTGGAGTGAACCCTTATCGCAAAACAGAATATGATCCGAATTTAGCGCTCAAATTAGGTGGGTATGATGGTTACCAATTCAGCGTTCCTGTTATATTATCAACAAAGGAAGGTTTTTTTCTAAAACGTTTATAAACTGTTGTCAATTTAAAATCCCATGAGTAACGTTATATTTATTACGGGTGTTTTTAAAAATATTTTACAGTATTACAGAGTAATAATATATGTATGTATATTGTAGTAAATTATTTATATCTAGTCGGTTATTTAAACAATTTATATTTTAGACTCCGTTCATTTTATAAATCGGTCACTTTTTTTTCTAAATCTTATGTTTTCTATGATTGTGTATTTTTAACCACACATACGTCTCGGTTTTCTTTTTTCAAAGATTCGTTTGATAAATGCTGCAAATAAATGAAATTTTGTTTTTAAAAAATGTGCGGATTTTTTATGATAATCGTAGTTATGAATTTTTTACGAGTCTTACTCCAGTTGTGGCCTATTATACTGGAACAGATTGCATGTCTAATGATGTCGTTAGATTCTTGTTGTATATTATCAAACCATACTAAAGCTGATCCTTTTTCAGGTTTTACGGCGATGTTTAATTGAGGGAAAATTGTCGAACCACCTTTGATTACATCATGCATCTAAAATTTTAATCATATACTGTTTTAAATTTTGTAGGCATAGGCAAGAATGTTCTACTTTTTATTTTCGGAAAAGTATAACTCACTTGAAATAAGACTGTACTGTATTTTCCAAGATTTTTATGTTCTTTTTTTTCCTGAAGAAGTATGAAATCAGTACATTGTGTCGGAAATTTAGCTAAATTATTTTCATCCGATTTTCAAACTAAATAAAATCGGTGTATGCAATACCTCGTAATCACCGTAAGATCCTCCAATGCCGTATTTATGTAATTGAAACACATCATTTATACTTGCTCGTGACGCTATCATGTCATTAACTCTATGAGATATTTTTACAATTTCATCATAATCTTGATCTCCAAACGATGCTGCTTCAACTTGATCATAGCTAATATCAGAATCTTTATCCATAACCACTTCTTGCAACTAGGAATATGGAATAACGGCGTATAAGTATTTACGACTGTGTCTGTTTGTAACAAATCTCTGTGATATTTAAAAAACAACGTACTTTGCCCTTGGATTTTTCTTTTAAAAATTTAATCTCTGAATCATAAAGCACATCCCTGAATAAGCTGATGTGAGGTATTACAGATATAATCTCTTCTTTCAAAGGAGCTATTTTCAAGTAATCGCTGTTTTTACGATTATAACGACATTTCAAGTATGAAATACGAGAAAGTTCAACTTCAGTAGTTTCTTTATTACAAAGATGTCTGATGTTTTGGAAAATTTTTAGTTTTTTGGACATCTAGAAAAAAATTATTCATTAGAAACAAAGAAAACATGTAAGTTAGATTAAGATATCAGAAGAAAAAAAATTAGAAATGAAGAAATGGTAACACTGATTTTTAAAAAATTCCGTTTCATTTCAATTATTTGAAGAAATAATGAAATTGTAGAGCGTTTTTTCTCTCATTTAGTCGTTTTTGTTTTGAGTTTGATTCATTACGATTTCTGTTTGTTTGATCTTTTGATCAACGTTTCTTTTACCAATCGATTGAGAGTGAGTTTAAATTAACTATTATTTCAAGATCGTGACACAAACTCCTTTCATTACTTTCTAAGATAATGACTAGCGCCCAGCGTGTGTTGAGTGAATTGCTTTGAATGGTATGATCGAATCATCGAATGGAAAAACCCGATGAATTTTTCATTTGAAAACGTTAGTTTACGGAAAATGAGTAATTCGCGAATGTACTTTTTCGAAACAGACAATGTTTTTTTTCGCATTGGAGACTTTAAATCCAATCTAGAAGTTATTGTTCTCAATTCTGGTTATACTTTGATCTCGAAAATTCGGAATAATGTGTTAATATGTGTTCGGTGTTAAACGGCGCGAAGTTCAACTGGGCTGATTCCCTACCACCCTCGGAGTTGAAAATAATGTTAGTATTTTTCCGAGAGAAATAGCTCGTGATTATAATATTGTATTGAATATTTACACTTTGTTTGTGATCTGGGGGAAGTTTTAGATGAATTATATTCTCCAATGTTTTCGCTTTTACGTCGTCAGGATTTTTATTCAAGTAAGCGGTGATAGATTCAACTGCTAGATCGTATCCACCTGTTGAAAATCTCAGAGTAGTGTACAGTATACGCAATGTATTTAGCGATTGTTGCATGCTAAAACATTGAAAATTTCTACCAACCTGTGATATAAGAAGTGTATGATATGTAATATAAAACTTTGGATAGTTGCTTTTCATTGTTGATATGTTCAATGAAATATTTCTGTAGCGCGGATAGTGCCCATTGAAGAGTTAATTTGTAATGAATGGTGTCGAAGCATCTTTCAGCCATCATTAAACATTCGCTGACTGAAAATAACAAAACTTGGAAGTTCGATTTGTGATATTGGTATTTGGTTAATATGCTTATATTCTAATCTATGCTTACAATCGAGTTTAGAATTGGTAGATACATCGTGAAGTTTTCCGTTAACGATCGAGATCGCTGGAAGATCGTGTATGATTTGAATGTTAATAATCGAATCCATAACACCGTTCATATCTTCCATTGTAGGCCATGTTGCATTAGTATTATTCCTCATGTTGTGAATGGCACCTGAGCAAATAATGAATTATTTGGGTAGCATTGAATTCTTCTAGTGTGGAAAAATTTACAAGTTGCAGTTGCAAAAAAATGCTTACTCTCAGCCGAATTCTTTTTTGTTTCTTCTTGCCAGTAAGGCCACCAAGTATTGAGTTTCTGTAAGAAATTAAACAAGCTTATATGATTACCTAAATGCAATTCCGGATTTTCTGCATCACGATTATATTCCTTTTCCCAGTCGTTTAAAAAGCTGTAATGTATAAATTTTTGTATTAACGTTTTATATTCATATTGCTTTTAATTGTTTACTTCGTTTACTTACCCTTCTAAGAATTCAATTCGTTCTTTCTCAGTTTTAATATATTCTTCTAATGTTTTAATCACCAGGTCGACTGAAGGTATCAGAGCCCTTGTTCTTAACGGAGAAGTGAATATTAAATCTGCTTCCAGTCTGGTGACTATTACCGAAACTGAAAAAAGTAGTAAGTAAAATTTCAACATTTTTAATTTACCACGTTGCCACTATAGAAGATGAAAACAGTGTAATTTTCCTGCATGTTCGATTCTCAATAGAATATTGTTACTGTTGCGATAAAATTTATGCACATATGGATTCATTTTATTTATTTAGAGTGAATGTGGGTCGAATTCGTTATAAATTAGCTTACTGCGATTTTTCATCTTTAGTGTTTGAATTGCAACGACTATTTTGAATTATTATTGAATGCGTATCTGGTTCGAAGCATCGAATTGTGGATACAACAATTTCGAAAACTCATTTTATTATGCTTTACATTTTTCAGTTATTATAAGATTTTAACCACAAAAAAAGAAAGAACATGGAAAACAGTGAAGTTAACATAGTTATAAACTGTACTTTGAGCGAGTAGATGATTTTCTCATTCTGAAATCATATCTCCATTTCTTAATTATTAATTTTTCAATGCACTTGTAAAGATTTTTCAGACGGATCATTTTCAAAAATTCGTTTCAAAGTTTTCTGATTATTTCTTGACCGGATCCATTGCGTAAAACCTAAAATAAAATTATAGAAAAATTTTAATGTCAACTTCTCGTACTTGGACAATTTTTTTTTTAACAATCTCATCTTTTACCCCATTTTTCTCCGATTATAACAGGACAAGCGCAGTGATCTACTGAATAGTTCGGGGAACCATCGGCGTTTATATTGTACCAAATTATTGCAGCACCTTTGGTTGGTTTTACGGATAAGCGAATACGTGGAAAAACTGTTTCGCCACCTAAGATCACGTCGTTGAACTAATGAAATTAATCAATCACACTTTGATATTACAATCTGATAAAAATTTCGGTACGCAGATAAATACGATATTCAATGGCTTACATAAAATAACATCGATGTTATTCGATTCCCATGAGTTTTTGCATCTGGGCTATTCTAAAAATGGAAATGAAGAATTGTTATTATGCATGATTCAAATAAGTTTTCTAGTCGATAAACAACTTTCAAGCGAGATGATGCGTTTTATTGTTAATATTTCCTTACTACTTATCATTCTTTTGATTGAATGCACGTCGTTGTATTATTTATACAGCAACGTACTTATATCTGTTTCCTATTTTATGTAAACATATTCCGTACTCACATTGGGCAAGTAATCAGAATGAGTCACGTAATGACCGCCTGGTGTATAACTGAGCAATTGCCACATTTCGCTTGACTCCAACGACAGTTCGGATATATCTTCTATGCGTTTGAATATATTGGAAAAATCCGATAAACGATTATCCAAGAAGCCTGTTTCGCTTACTCTATAATTAAACGCTTTATATCCTCCTTTTCCATCCTTTCCTACAACCGTTGCTACTTTCAACTGCATATGGAAATTAATTATTTAATATAATTTCTGAAAATTATGTAGGTATTGGTCAAAAAAAAAAAACTTGAGTAATTAATTTCTACTCGCGTTTTTAGCCGCCCAATCTTTCATTTTTTCAATTTCCGAATCGTAAAGAACTTCTCTGTAAAGAAAGATTTTTGGCTCCCTGTGAAGTTCCTCTTCTTTCAATGGAGCTATTTTCAAAAACGCCGAATTTTCGTGATTATATCTACATTTCAGATTCAATTTGGATGCGTTCGACGTCGTATCATGTTCCCATCGACAGAAGCGACGAGTTTCCAGATAAAGTTTCTCGTAGTCAGTGAGCTGAAATGCCATGGTTTTTCTTGAAAATGTTGTTGCAATTGCCTTGGAGCATTGAAATTCTCACTTCAAGCAGTATGCGTTTACCTTTGCTAATTGTGCACCCAAATCCAAATATGTATCTCTGGCCGATATACTGTAAGGGTCCTCGTCCAAATAATCAGAAGCGCAATTGAAAGCTTCACTTGTCTTATCTGTGGCCAAAATACACGTATTATTACTGATGGCATGAATAATGTTAATCGTATGAGAAATTAATCTATGAATTGCATCTATGGATGCGTACTTAAAAACATATAAGAAGGGTACAAAGATTTTTTAGCTTCTGTCCGTCGTTTGTCGTCATCTGAGGATAAGAAGAGACAGGTATTCAACCAGTCTGTTGCGCATGAATGTTCGTTATATTCTAGACATATTTTTCCTATGTAGTAACACGAATCCAAAGATAAAGACGCGTTTAACTGATACCCCCTTAGTTTCCCATTCATAATATCGTTTGGCTTCATATCGTATAAGTATTGCACATCAATCATTGACATGACTACTTTTTTAAGATGACTTTCGGCTGGAGGTTGAATATCATCCGGAATCATACTACCTGCGAAGTGACTATCATTGTAGCAAACATTCTATATCTAAAAATTTCTCCAAAACGAGGAACTAATAAGCATGATAGATATAATTATGGTTCATACTGTTGTAACTGTTTTCCTTCATTGTTTTCTCAACTTGATCTAAATCCACGGTTAATTTTTTAAATAAGTGAAAGATATTTTGTGGTACTCCAATGTATTCGCTTTCTCGATCGAAATATGATTTTCGCCATTTTTTCCATTCTTTTAAATATCTATAATGGATAATAATTGAGGTTTTTCTTTAAAAATTAAAAATCACAGAGTTTACATACGTTTTTAAAATTTTCAGTCGTTTTCTTTCTTGCGAAATATATATTCGTCCTTTTGATATCATGGCAGATTCCGTCTGTAAGTAATATTCAACGTCGAAGGTACCAGGGAGTGAAGTTTCTAATTTAGTGGACGAAGCGAGATTCAAGATAATACAGCACCAACTTAATTGCCGCAACCAATACCTACATCAAGTGCTTATTTAGATCAGTTGAAATGTTAGACAGAGTATAATTTCATTTTTTTAAGCTACACATATTTCATAATTCAATTTTTTAAACCCTATATGACCTGTATGGTTCTCCATGAATGAATTAAATGGGTATGATATGTACTTACATGATAATATTTCAGTTTCGTTAGTGTGAGGTTGGAAATACTTTGGAGAAAATGCGAAATGAAAATTCAATGGTAAGAAAATCGCGAAAAATCTGTGTTGAAGAAGTTTTTGGTGGATGTTCACAGTAATGTGTGTTTGAGGTTACACTTTAACGATAGGTACCAGCTTTATTTGTTATGGTTCATTTTTCATGATGTTGTAATAATGATTTGTGTAACGAGAATGTTGATGCGGCAAATTCATAGCTGTAGAATATTCCATTCAAGAAATATTTTGAATTGTTATGTGAAAATTTCAATCATAGATACTTCATATGAATTTAAGAATTAACACGTTTTGGAATAATTAATTACCTACAGTGATTTTCTATCTTTATTTCAGTGTTTATATAATACGCATTGGTACAGAAAATAAGAGAATAAGGTTTGCTTATGAGGGAATGTTCAGAACTTCAGATGTACTCGTCATCCAGTGCAGACACTAGAACCTCAAAATGACCATTGAGAGGTCACAAGAGTGACGGGAACCAGTAAATAGTTGCTCCCGATTTATCCTGTAGAGGCGCTAATTACTACGTCCTGGCAATTTGCTTAGAAGTATTAATTGACGCTGAAACACCAAGATAGAAAGCTCCTGCTCCAGGAGTAAAGGGGAATTTTGCTTGTTTTTCCATGTATTAGAAGTCTGGTTTGACGATAATTGGCCTGAAGTTACTCTTTTGGTAGATAGAAATTTTAAAGAATTTACGTCATATCCACATTTGAGGTCTTAACTAATCAGAATTGGGAACAGGTTGAATAGGAATTAGTGAACAGCACTCCTAATGCAGAAGTCTTGAGTAACTCTGAACAAAAAGTTTCTATGATTTCCTTACCGCTGAATTCACTGATTTCCATCTTGGTGTTTCAGTGTCTCTATTTAGGAGATACACTTCCATTAGGCGTAGCTCTTTCCCTGGATCGAAACTAACCACGCTATCTAATTTTGCGTTGGCGAATACAAACTCTTAAGATCTCAACAAATCAAAATGCAGATATTTCAGAGCGTGCCTCTACATTCGAATTTCAGTCACTGCTGTAACTTGCAAATCAGCACCTTGAGGTTCTAGTGTCTGTAATCCGCAAAAATAGTTGCGTATCATGTACTCCTGGTGCTTACGTACACCACACACTGTAATATTTTTTGTCCGGCATGGGGCTCATTTTCACATGGTGGTGTTGCCAACATTGAAAAAATGATGCTATAGAAATTTTATCATTTTATATTTTTTTTAAAATTAACATTTTGGTTGGACAGAGATTAATGAAATGAGTAAAAATAGCCTTATGAACAATTTGCTTAACTTGAAATTTGAAGGGGATTCCCTATCTGATAAATTTTATTCTAATTTTTCAAAATCAAAAATGATATATTTTATTTTTATTATTTACAATTTACAATTTACAATTTACAATTAAGCCTAATTTACATTTAAATCAATGTTTAGCCCAATTTTGAGCATAGGCCTCCTTTAACCGAGCCCATTCGGCCCGATCTTGCGCTACCCTGCTGAACTGTTTATTTCCCCCCAAAAAAGACACTATATCGTCTTCCCATCTCGCCTTCTGTCTACCAGGCCTCCTCCCGCCCACTGGATACCAGGCTGAAACCATATAACCCCATCTTCCGTCATTT
>FIZR01029490.1:0-11069 GCA_900060175.1 Ferrisia virgata
CCCTCCCCCCCTAAATACTTGAGCTAGGGGTCCAAAAATGGTGTCAAACTTAATTGCCAGATTAGGGGAACCTTTTAGGGCAGGAGCGGTCAAAATCGGTTTCCAAGGCCAAAACCCCATACTTAACCGGCTATACCCTTTTCAACTCGAACTGACGACTGGTACGTGACGTACCCGTTGCTTTTTACGACCTGACGCTCTGCTCTCTCTTATCGCGTTTCGTATTTTTAATATTGACTATCTACGAACAACTAATACACCCCACCTTTCCTTTACCTATGCTAGATACTTATTCGTAATACCTCATACCTCATACCTCATATCTAACCTACACGTATGTATGTACCTAACCTATGTATAGCACTTTGTCCGCATATTCTCGCCATGAAAATACCTTACAATGTAATCTCCCTTTCCCGTCTTTACCTACACACTTTAGTATAGATAACTTACGTTGATTATCTGCCGTGTGCTTGACTCGTATCAATTTTTTTATCGGCTAGTACTTCGTACTGAGACTGGCCAGCCAGCAAATACTACAATGCCGTAGATATCAAATTTAAATCCTCGTACAAGGTACTTCTTGTAGTTGCTACGGGCAGTATTGGCGATTCGTGCAATAACCACCGTAGCTTTGCTTGGGCATTTATCCGTTTCGATTTGGAAGTAAAAAATGAAGCTTTCGACCAGACCCGCATTCACCTTCTATAACGAAAACATTTCATTCTAGCGAAAATATGTATTTATTTTCGTCTAATTTCTTTACAGCTTCTTCTCCTCACAAACGTAAACCAAGTCATTAAACTTCGTCTATGGTTTTTGATACTTTTCAATAGACCGAGATCCGGTGTAAAATGCTTTTAAAATTTAGAACGCCTTTCGAGGGTTTCCATTTTTTCAAACTAAGCGAAGCTTTCGAATACTTGTTTCGAAATTTTTTTTGAAAATATAAGTACGGTTTATCAAGAAAGGTGAAATGTTTCTGTTTTCAGATTATAGAAATAGACTACCAGAAACGCGAAGAACGTAATTTTTTAATAGTTTTTTCGCATGTTCGTAGAACTTGCACGAAAAAAATACACATTTTGAAAGAAAAATTCGAGACTAAATTTTAAACCATAGACACGTCTTGCTAGCATCAAAATTTTTTAATATATTATAGAACAAATCTCAAAAATCTGAGTATAAGTTCTAATACCCCGGTATTCGACATTTCAACATTTAATATCAAGTCAATCCGTCTAGTTTTTAAAAGCAATTCATTGGTGAATTTTTTTGAATCGTTGAAAATTGTCGAAAATTGGGTAAAAAACTGACTAAAATGGATAAAAAGTGAAGAAAATTGATCAAAAATCAGGAAAAAAATTCTAAGAAATGGGTGAGAAAATTGACCTAAATCATGAAAAAAATCGTTGAACACCATCAAAAGTTTTGTAAACATTTCATAAAATTGGTATAAAAAATGCAAAAAATCGATCAAAAATCACGAAGAAATGTTGAGAAACGGATGAAAATTTACCTAAATTATGGAAAAAAAAAAAGGTATTGAAAATCGTAGAAAATAAGCGAAAATTTGACTAATATGTTTGAAAATTAATTTAAAATGCGAAAAAGAACGTTAAAAATTAACAAAAATTGGGTAATAAAAAATCGA
Source organism: Ferrisia virgata (assembly GCA_900060175.1). NCBI lineage: Eukaryota > Metazoa > Arthropoda > Insecta > Hemiptera > Pseudococcidae > Ferrisia > Ferrisia virgata. The sequence goes on from FIZR01029490.1 coordinate 1,655, forward strand.
TTTAATGGGTAAAAAGCGCATAAAATTGATCAACAATCACGAAAAAATGCTGAAAAATTGATGAAAATTTATCTAAACTATGAAAAAAACAATCGTTGAAAATAATCGGGTAAAATCTGTAAAAATATGTTCAAAAATAGGTGAAAATTGACCCGAATTATAAAAACATGAAAATCAATAGGTTTTTTCTCTCGCTAAACATTAGCCCGAGTATCAAAATTTTTTTTCAAAATAGAAAAAATACTTAGTACTCTTTACCCGTGCAAAGAGTACACATCGAAAGAATGTAAGTTCTGATACCTTTTACGTTGTCGGTATAAATTTAACTCCTATATTCGCTGTTTCTCGACAAATAATTTTCGTCACAACTGCTCGACATTTTGACGGATGAACCAATGACGGGTCAACTGTGAAATGCGTTATTAAAAATCTTTCATTTTCCTCAACATTTAAACTTAAAATCATAGAATCAACCAGGATCAAAGTCAACTAATTTTCCTCTAGGTACATTTCGACTTGAAATCATAAAATCAATCCAGAGTCAAGGTCAACTGTGTATGGTTCAACTTTAAACATCTTTAATTTTCCTCAACATTTCAACCTATAGTCATAAAATCTAATAGGGTAAAGGTCAACTAATTTTCCTCAAAATTTCAACTTGAAATCTTAAAATCAATTCAGGGTCAAGCTCAACTGTTGGCGAGTCAACGGATCACGACATTTCAACTCAAAATCATAAAATCAATTTAAGATGAAGGTTCGCTGTTGATAGGTTAGCTTTAAACATCTCTAATTTTCCTTAACATTTCAACTTAAAATCATAGAATCAGTCCTTTATAAAATTCGTCCACCGATCACCGATGTCATTCCAGGATATCAAATGATGACGTTACACTGTTGATGATTTTTTCAGAATGCGCCATTTAACATCTTTCGGTGTCGATAAGTCCACTGATGTCATTTCAGGCCATAAAAATCTGTCCGCTGGTGTCAGTCCAATGATGACGTCACACTGTTGACGGTCAATTATTGACGATTTTTCCAGAATGCGCTATTAAACATCTTTCCATCTTAATTGAATTTTTCCCTTTGAAAAGGAAATTTGTGTGGCATCGGGATACAGGTGGTGGGGTGGGATAGGGACGGTTTTTGCGCTCAAAATTATACTTCAGGATAATCCAACAGTATTTATTTGTTTATTCCATCATCCGAGGATAAGTATATTTTACCATTTTTGAAACGTGGAACGGGTGGGTTGGAGGAGAGAAAAGCGAAGGTATTTCTATTAATTTAGATAAGTTGTCCTGTTCCCTCCGCCTCCCTCCACCCTTCCCTATCATCTTATTCGGATGAAGTCGTTACTCGTATTTACTAGATTTAATTTTGCTGAAAATGGAACCTGAATAAATATTTTCGACAATAGAATTCGGATACTTAATCCGTAGGTCATGTCAATTGACTTTTCGGAGTCCAAGGTGTCCCAATGCCAGCAAAGCGACGATTAACGGGTAAAGTTCCACGATACATTTTTAATGTTATCAACCTAACACTCCCTTTTTCCAACGTAGGTAGCTAAAAATCTGCGCTTTCGTAGGTACTCGGGTGCGAATAAAACATAAATATTGAAAATACACCATAATTCTGCGAAAAAATAAACGCAAGATGTACTGTACCGCATTCGTAATATGTAATGCCTACATACATTGTACCTTCGTACCTACAGCTACCTACTGCGGAGTAATAAATAAAGCTACAAATTCGGGTAGGAAGATGCCAGGCCAAAAAAAAAAAAAAAAGTGGTTCACGAAGGGAGAAGGTGAATATTCGTGTACGGTTAGATAGGTACTTATTGGATCCGTTTACCACGTTTACCATTGATACGATTAGATGGATTATTCGCGTTGATTTAGGTTTGATAGCTGAAACAATTCTCATCAGTTACCTACCTACGCGTGAGTATGTGTGTATGGTCAACAGTCTGCGGTCCACGGTGTTCTTTTTGATTTACTGAGAGCCAGGCACGATAGGTTCGGAAGTCGGCAGAATACGACGATCTATGCGTATACGAATTTAGATGAGCTGCTGCTTATATGTACATATTGTATCCTCTTGCTCGTATGCTAAAAACTATGTATGGTATTTGTTCTTGTTGGTCTTCTTCCGTTTCGAGTATATTAAGCTGCATCGCTCGTACCGAACACACACACACATACACACAACTAGATATACCTACTACATTTATGCACGAAGGGTATTATACTTATGAATTATGAGGAATTATAACGTTTAAATAAACAAAGAACATCGTTCACCAGAAGTTGAAGTATGTATACGCGAGCAGATATGTATTAAATAGACGCTAAAACCCGCTGCGAAGTGTCATATAAAAAACGTAAACGAAAACATGTTTTAATAGTTAAATTATTAAGTAAATTAAAAGAATGGTTCGAATGTAAGAAGTGGAAGAAGAAGGTAAAAAAAAAAATCTCAGAATATAAAGCTTTGATTCGGATTTGTTTAGAGGTGGCGCTGGCGTATATACTCGTATGTGGTGTGTGTGTGTGTGTATGTGTGTGTGTACGTGCTCGTCTTTCCTATTTATTCGTATTTTATGGACGAAAAAGTGTCTGCTGTATGACGAACGGTGTAAACTTGGTGATGGTATATACGAGGAAAAATACGCTACATCTTCGACTGTAGAGAGAGGAAAGAACTTGGACATAGTCATTCAAAAAAATAAAGTGAAAAAAAAAACAAGAAAAAGAAATGGAATTTATAATTTTTCTCCGGTTTTAGAGCAATATTTTGTAAGCGAGCCCGAGCCCGATGTAATACGTGTACGTAAATGTATTCATAAGTGAGTATCAGTGTAGCCCTCTGTACCCTGTACCCTGTACCCTGTACCTATCGGGATGTTGAGGAGTTTGTATAAGTTCATTCTCTGGGCACATAGTCTGTCTGTGTAGTAGCCGTAGTCTGTAGCCAGCGTAGAGTGGACCAACGACGGACGCGGAGCTGGACGCCTTCTAAATGCTATTTATCATTCCGATTCGACGATGTTAGTTCATACTTTTCGACTATTTTTCGGAACTCCTGCGGGGCTACTTGATGGTTTTATCATTTGTACAGCCGTATATTACGTCTCTTATTTTAATTCTTTTCGAAATTTATCGACTGAAAAAAAAAACGAAAAAAAAATCCGAAGAAAAATACGCGTATACTTTTTATACATGTATATAGTGTGTACATATAGCAGACACTTTGTTACTAAATATTTTATGACATTTTTTTAAAGAAAATGTTATTTTTTGATATACTAATTTTTAAATTTATTTTCTTTCTTTACGCTTCGTTTTCGTTTTTTTTTTCTTTTTGTTTCGTATTTTTTTTTTTTTTTCTTTCTTTCTTTTAAATATTTTTATACGTGTACACGTATAAAAAGATACGCATTGTACTACGTTGTTCTCGTCCAAATTACTCGGTTGGTCGTGTGATTAAGTGCTTTCTGTCGTGCTTGTAGTCTACCAAGTTTTTTACACTTTCAAATACGTAATGTACCTAACCTAACCTATACGTGTAAGGTAATAGGTATGCGTAATTAGTTACCTATACCTATACCTATACGGCGAGAGTTACGACGCAGTTAGCTAGGCACTAGGTATTAGGTACCTACGTTTTTGTACGTAGGTAGCTCTCTAGCTAGCTACGTATTTGTTACCCTTGGCAGTATAAGGTACATAAGAAAAATTTTGATAACAGAATTTAAAATACGGTCAGCTGACAATGCGAGTAAATTATATATTTACTTTGTTTTTATCTTTACACACCTAAACAGTGGTGGACTGGCGCAGAAAGGCTCGAGTGTGCGAATGAACCTAGAGGGCCCTCGCCCATTTTAAGAGGTGCTCGGGTATCGATCGCATTTCAACTCATCGGCCTTCTGAACACAAAAAAGTGAAACTTTCTTTTCTTTTTGCAATTGTCAACATTCCTTTTATTGGCCTGGTATTTTGATTGTTTTGCGTTGTATTCAGCTATATTTCGAGTGAATACGAATCAATAAAAAAAAGTGCCTCTATTTTAAAATTATTTTCAAAAAATTTATTTGGATCGTTCGACGAAGAGTCTTTCTCAACTGTCTGTCTCCAATTTAAATCAAACCAAGTTGATTTAAAAAAAAAAAAAAGAAACGGAAACGAAATTTTTAGTTGCTGAAGTTCATTTTTGGATTTTTGGTAAATGAAAATCCAAAAATAAAGTATTTCACGAACCGTATTCTATTGAAATCGTAATGAAGAAAACCGGTTCACCATTTAGTATTAAGCTAGTAAATCGACCTATCTTGTTTCCCTACGTTACGGACTGATGTATTGCGTTTTTTTTTCAAACGTTCTGTAGCCTTCTGCAGAAATTTGATTCTGATTTTTTTTGGACATTCTTTTTCGATCTAGTTTGGTTTCGTGCAAATCGAAGGTGGACATTTGAGAACTTGAGACGGTTCTCTTTTTGAGTAGTGTTTAGCTGCAGATAAGCGTGTAAGGAGTCCAAGGATGCGTATGCTGGGTGAAGATGGGTGTGAGGTATGAATTGCACTTCAGCACCTCAACCAGCCGGCCACTGTATACGATACACACTCCTTCCAAGTTCGCTCAAAGAAGAGAGGTGTAATCAGTGTTATGTTCAGCGGCTCAGCAAGGGTGGAGGGTGGATGGATAAGGGGTAGATGACATTGAAGTACTTCGATAGCTGATTAATGATCTGCAGAATCATTTGCATGTTTCCAAAATATGCCTCCTCGTGAATTTTAATCGTCTAAAAATTCTATTTCATCAAAATTTCATCCTCGCTTCGCTCGAGCATTTTATGCATATATTCGTGGCTTCATTTATAAAAACTGAGAAGTAAATTTTGAGAAGTTAATCTTTTTTATCGCACACGCTCCTCAGAGGTGCGGTGAAGGTGTATTCTTGACGAACAACTTGTCGTTGAAAATTTGGGGGAGGAGGCCTTTTAAAATTTATACTCGATTCAGTTGAAAGAAGGGATCAAAAAAAAAGCGAAAAGAAGTATTTTTTTTAAGCTGTATTTTTGATATTTGGAGCTTAGAAATACGTCAAAATAACAATTTTTCGATCTCTAACCTTCGAAATTGTACAAAATTTTCGTCCTCTCTGTGCTCGAACTGTGTATATGTTTTTTTGAATTTCAGAAAAAAATATTTAGCGAATCCCCCCCCTTATCCCAGAAGTTGAGTATCGATACGTCACTGTCTCGATCACTCATATAGTTAGAGAGATGTTTCAACCTCCCCCTCCCCCCTCAAATCGAAAAACTTGCAAATTTTTTAATTATGCTAATTTTTTCTAATAAAACGTCTGAAAATACAAACTCTAACTGTTAAAAAGAAATATTATTTATTTAATTCGTTTTTTCAAAATTCAGACCTCCAAAACATTGGGAGGGGGAGGGGTTGCCACGCGCTTTTTATTAAAAAAATAAAATTTCACGCAACCACACAGAAAAAATGTATTGCCCTCCCTTTGAGGTGCTCTTCATTACAATGATGTATTGTTACTTGAGACTGGCTGTTGTTTCCTCACATTTATAATGAAGAGCTCTTAAGAATTTTAAGCGAATAATAGAAATCTACAAAGATTTACCATTCGTGTAGAAAAAAACGTATTAGCAACAATAACATAAATTCTGGTGTGCCGAAAGGAGGGGAGGGGGGGGGGTTAAACCCTTGCCCTAGCAATTTTCCTTGAATTATTATACGAAAAAAAAAAAAACGCAGTAAAATTTGACATTCATTTTCGCACTCGAGTCGCGCGAACTGTACAGATTTTCCTATTCACGAAAAATTTTCAGCGACACCCCTTCGCGTTCCCATTACACGCCCAAAAGCCGAGTATAGTAACATTACTGAAATGAGGGGGGCTCAATTGAAATGTTTGCGGGAGGAGGAGAGGGGGGTGCTCGTCGTTTGAAAAAGTGCTGCGTAGTTTTTCTTGAAATTATTTCAGCATTGATTTGATTTTATCAAATGAAAGAAGTGAGAAAGAGGGCGGTAAATTTTTCAGACCAGCAGATTTTTGAAACCTCAGATTGAAAATAATTTATGCATTTTTCGTTGAAAATTCTAGATTATGAATGTGTAACATATTCGTGTCAACCTTTTAGCATGAACTGCAAAAATCTATCACAATCATCTTTCATCATGAGTTTTTGATCAAGAACTTCAAATCCGAAATAGTTACTCTTTGCTTCATTTCATTTTAACATTTGATTTTACTTTTTTTATTAATTAATTTTTGGTATTTTTAAATTCTTAATTTTTTTTTAATTTTTAATTTTTCTATTTCAACTTTTTTTACAATGGCGGTAATTTACCGGAAATATACCAGTAAATTTCTCAAGAGTAAATTCTCATAAAAGTTTTGGAAAATGTTGGTTAATTTAATTCTGGTATGAATGAACGTGTTGAATGGCAAACGTATTCACGTTTTACTTTGATTGGTTATTTCTACAGATTGTTCAGCGAGCTCGACGTGTGAAAAATGTCTCAATCGTAACGATTAACGATCGTTAATCTCGTATCTAAATTTGTAAAAATTTTTGCAATTCAAATGAAAAATAATCCAAAATTTTGGCATTTTTTCAAAATAAAACGAATACTACGAAGGACGCGAATGAGGAATACTTCAACCATCATCATTAGTGGAGTAGCACCTGGTACCTACTTATACTCGTACTAACCTGTAATCTGGCGGTGAAAAGCAAAATTCATTTTATTCTGTCCCGTTACCTGCAAAAAACAAACGTTAAAAAAATCGTCGGTAATTAAAATTATTCGCGAAAATTATTAGCGTACGTGTTTCGGATTCAATTTTCCTATTTACTTTGTAGCGAAAGAAAAAAAAAAAACTCGTTTACGATTTAAGAATTGATTAGAAATCTTGGAGTATACGGTTGCGTGAAACGACTCGCGATCTTTTAATCCAATTATCTCGATGAGCGATCGCAAAAATCCAAATGAGTATTTTGAAACGACTCAAATATCAGCCAACTGATAGGTAATCTTTGTTAATTACTAAACAACGGTATCAACAAATTAGTTATTTAATTACGCCATTTGTATATAATTTTACGCCGCATAGATAATTATATATTCAACGCTAATCAGATTTCTATAAATTATAAAACAGTGTGAGACCTGACAAGAAGCGAACATCGAACATCTAAATGCTCCCAATCACAGCCAACTTGCAAATACGTATTACGCCCGTTTTTTTACTGGGTAAGTTTAGTGTGCGATTGACAGCCAAAAAAGAAAGGAAAAAAAATGCGAGTGTACTGAAAAAAGAAGATCGAACGACGACGGGACGAGGTTAAAATGTATCATGTAGGCCTACTGTATGATTTAAACAAACACGACGACGTTAAATAAAATACCACATTAAAAACAGTTCGCTATACGATAACACGTTTACTTTAGCAAAAATGGTAATAACTAGCGTTGGTTTTTCTGTTTTGTTTTTTAATTCCGTGTTGTTGTTGTTGTTGTTGTTGTTACTTCTTTTGACCGTGTACAATCGTTGAAAAATTCTTGGTGAAATATTACACTCGGTAAATGATCGCTTTAATTGGTGCACACGCTGCGTTCAACCCGAGTTAAATTAATAAAATTTTTCCATAACGAATACGTGTATTTAGGTACTATCCATTCACTTCGCTGTACTCTTCTCCGCGCTCGTTGCTTCTTCTATACGCTTCGAGTTTGGTATACTCGAGTATGAATAAATACGTTGTCCTACGCGGATAAATTTTGTCTCTATCTTACATTTTTACTTGTAACTCGAGCGCGCTACCGCATTTAATGAGCATACTAGCTTACTAGAGATGCAAGATGCGAGCATTCTGGTTCACAGAGATGAGAGAAAAAAGAGCAAAAAAAAAAAAAAAAAGGTACCAAATAAATATTAACTAACAACGATAATCGTTATGTCCGCTGAAATTGAAATACGTGTTTAATATTATTGGTATCTGTATAAATACGTCTTGTAGTTGTACCTACATATACCTATTCTTTTATAGCATACATCTCGCGGTAGTGTAGGTATAAGATAGGTACAGGTACCGTAGCATTTTATATAGTCTTATAGTCTTACGTTAGCCAACGTTGGCATCGAGTTCATTTATATCACTTCATTTAACATAAATCTCTCGCAGAGAACGTATAATATTCCTACCTACATACTACGTTTGTTCTTTTTCTTTTTTGGCTCGTGTAGCTCTCTCTCTCTCTCTCTCTCTCTCTCTCTCTCTCTCTCTCTCTACCTGGTACCTGTGTACGATGTACTCAAATAATTTTATTGATTTATTCTTATAGTTTTATCCGTCGAATGATATTTGTTTTCCCCAAGACGGCGCGTAAATCAAACGAAAAATATTTCAATTTGGAGCTCATTCAAGCTGGAAACGTATTTGAAATTCAGAATGGTACAGGGGCGTTAAACGATGAAAACTGCAGACCATGCATGTTACAACCATTACCATTATCTTATTATAGACCATGTCCGGAAGTTGCGTAACTTCGAGCGAGCGAATAACGTAATTTTATCTCGTTCGCGTATTTCCGCCATTAATTTTTCCGCCATACCTTACTACAACTTCGCTCGGCTTTTCTTGCTGATTGCTTGTCTCTGTCTTGACGACTGTTCGGTGTGCTAGAAGCATAGAAGCAGATGTCGTGTGATTTGGTACGCCTGCTTGGACGTGGGAGTGAGTTTGTATTTGCGACTCGAGTTTTACGAATTACGTTCAAATTAACGTGGTAAATGAATTTTTCTTGCAAGTTTCTTTCTTACTTTTTAACGCCGAAAAACCTCGACGTTAAAATTAGACGAAGAGATTGCAATTCGAAATGCCAATTTTTTGCATGCTCAGTGTGCGCAAATTCCAGTAGTCGTCGAATTTCAGCATTTTTCAGATGTGAGACCCGGCAGAGATGAATTGAAAAAAGTTTAAATCCAAGTACAGCCACCGTCTAGCTCAGGAATAGTCCAAACCCGATCAAAGTTCAATTTTGCGTACATATGGGTAAACTGTAAAGTACGTATTCCGAACTTCCCTAAAATCTGTGCACATTTTTTGTCTCGCTTTTGGACGATAGGGAGTGCAATTTTTTTTTTTTACAATTACTTCTCAAATAACGCACTTGAGAAAACGATTTTGCCATAAAAGGGGGAAGCGATAAAAAAACAAACATTTTTACTTCTTCAGACAGTCTCGTGTTAGACACCGAACCGATAACATCCAAACATCAGCAACTCTCAAGGTATTAAAATCTTATATTTTATTAAATGCCTAGCAACAAAGTCGACCAAACGATGGCCGACACGGCCAAGAAGAAGGC
>FIZR01029491.1:0-29273 GCA_900060175.1 Ferrisia virgata
TTTTTTTTTTTTTTTTTTTTTTTTGAAGTTTATAGATATTGAGTTCAGATTTCAAAACAATTTTTTAACCAAACGCTATCTATCTATACCGTGAAATAAGGTTGAGGGACTACACCCCCGAGCGATTTATTCCACTAAAACGAACAATTTTTACAATTTTAGTCTTTCAGCAACCCCTACTCTCGGTCATAATTGAATTCTAATCCATGATCATCTCCACTCAAAATTATCGAATCCGCCATAATATAGGTGTATGTACCTCCAGAATTTGATCGATTTTGGTCGATATCGAGCTGAACAACTGATTTTTCTTTTGATTTTTTGTATCATATTGTCAATAAAAACCAGGCTATTACGATCAATCGACCGATGACGGATGAGGGGGAGAGGATACCAACAAAATTTAGTTTAAGGTCCTAGAAAATCATTACGATTATTTTTGGCCATGTCAGATATTTTTTTCCCACTAAAAGAAAAAAATCATTTACTCTGCTCGACAAAGACCAAAATCGCTCCAATTCGGTCAATCGGTTCAATTTGACGGCGAATTAGATATACATGAGTTGGGAATACTTTGGGTCAGAATTCAGTTATGCCTAAATTTGAGCGAGGAGATGCAGAGGAGTCAAAAACGCAAAACCTGTTTCTTTTTAAGCCAATCCATAGACACTCTAAATTTGTATAACATACTTAAAAATCAGCCTTTTGGGTCACTTAGAAGAGGTGATACAAGGGTTTTTCTTCTTTTTTGATCTTGAAAAAAGACTGTTCCTCCTCAATCTACTCCCTGAATTCAGCTAGGAAGTTGAAATTTGGTATGTATATTTAGTAGGGGTCCGTAGACGTGCCTTTCTGAAGGTTTCAACTTTTCAGACCCATTGCGCTCCCTTACAGCCTAGAAATTTGTTTTTTTGGTAGGTTTTTCTCATGTTTTGAGTTTGTTCCTCGCATAACGCCCCTCCAAATTGAGCTCGGAAGTTGAAAGTTGTGTTTGTACAAATAGTAGAGGTCCTAGATGTGCATTTTGAGGATCTCGACTTTTCAGCTTTGTTGTACCCTCTCACAGCCCGAAAAATGTAGTTTTTTGATCGATTTTTCTTATTTTTTGAGTTTGCAGCTAGCATAACTCCCTCCAAATTGACCTAGGATGTAGGAATGCGGTTTGTAGATTTAGTAAAAGTCTTGGATGTGCCTGGGGGGGGGGGTGGTCTCGACTTTTCAGTCTCACTATATCGCTTTTCAACCCCGAAAGTTTTTTTTTTGAATAGATTTTCCTTATATTTTGAGTACGTTCTTCATAGATATATCTCCCCCCCTCCCGATTGCGATAGGAAGTTGAAATTGGGTATATTGGTTTAGTACAGGTCCAAGATATGCCTTTTTGTAATTTCGACTGTTTAGCTTCATAGCATTCTCCCTACTTCACTATTGATTAAGAAATCGCGATTTTTTTTTGTATTGCGAAGAAAAAATAGAATAAATAAACGGAATAAACATCTGACATGACCAAAAATAGGCGAAGATAGGCTTGAGCCTTCCTTCTTAATTTTCTGAAAAAAAAAAGTTCACGTCACAACATTGATATACTTCAAATGATCCGAGCGAAGCAAGGGCGAAAATTTGTGTAAAACAAATTGTGAAAGGTCTAAAAATGTGCGTTTGCGTATGTTTGACCTCCAAAAATGACATTTCACCGTTTTCAGTCATCATTTATTAAATTTTATGCAAAGCTTTTGAGGTAACTTAAGCCCTCCATACCCCAACCCGACTAAGCTACCAAATTCTGGCTATCGTAGCAAGAGAATATTCTGAAGGAAGATTTGTTGAAATTTTGTGCAAAACCAAAGAATATGTAGCCTGAGTAAAACAAGGACAAAAATTTTGTAAAACTTTGAGGGCGAGGGATTGGAAAGTGAGCTTTTTGACGTATTTTTAAGCTTCGAGTGTCGAATTTGACTGTTATTCGCATGTAAAGATAAACTTTCAAGTGCAAAAAAAACTGTCAGACAGGACAAACACCCTCCTGAGCGAGTTCTGTTTTTTACGTCGATAAACTTACTTATTGACAGCTTTAATTATCTGAATATGCCTAATCAAGCTCAAAAAAAGCAACAAAAAAAACGAAAGCTCAAGAGGTAGCGGCTACCACCCCCCTTATTGCCTGCGAACGCCCATATCAAAGCGTCGTAATAGCCTGGTTTTCATTGATAATAAGATACAGAAAATCAGGCAAATGGTCTTATTTTAGCTGGATATAAATTACGAGTACAAAATAATTAAATCTACCCGTATAAAATTTCAGCATCATAAACAAATGTTAACGACTTCAATGCATGTACTTAAATTAGATGTATCAAATTTTGTGAAACACATTCGGTTTGAAACAATAACGCCTAATATTAGAATCAACAAGTCATAACAACTGTGTACCGATGTATTACCAAATGGTAGGTGGCTTAGTAGTTAGTGGGTACATCATATTCGTAATAGAAATATTGAACAATTTTTAATCAATACCGATTCGATGGTGCATGATGATGCAGGTATAAGTGTTTGAATGTAAGAAAAATAAAAATTTAAATCCAGCTACCAAGTTTTAATTACCAATTCCACACTTTGAATAATTGGAGTACCTTTCGGCCAGACTGGTTAACGAATTTGTCAGAAAATTCTCTTCTCGCTTATATATATGTTAATTTCATTATCAACTTTTATAATTTTGCGAAATGGATTGACTTTTTGGATGTTTCCACTGAATTATTAAGTAAGGTTTAGAACGACAGCAGTATTCACCCAGAAGTCATTCTATCAGTTCCTCGTAGCAAACAGAATTTCAATTAGCTTAATACGCGCTACTAAAACGAAGAGACGCACCATGAAAAATTTAGCAAATCTTCACCACAACTTATATCAACGTTTTACTTAAGATTCGTGGAAATGAAAATAATACTGAATTTTTACTCGCTGATTTTTTGCTCCAGTCAAAATGTGTGTATGCTCGATATAGTGGTACAATAAAACATTTTCTCAACCATTGCCCCGTTTCGGTTATTCGCTCGCAAAAGAATAAAAAAAAAAAAACAAAACAAAATCGTTTTCACTGGATTGGAATAAATCGTTTTACAAAAGGGTTAAGTGCTTTGATAGACTGTATTTAGAGAGACGCAATGGCGCAAGCTAAACAGCTGATGGGGCATCGCGACGTCGAAGACATCCACGCCCTTTCGAAGCATTTTGCAAGAGATAAATTGGATCCCGTTATAAAGAAAATAAGTATAACGAAAAAGCCCAACATTACGCTGCTGCCGCGTTACTGTATATAGTAGACTAACGAATGCCATGTTATACTTTTCTGCCGTCCTTTAATCCGAAGCCTTTAAAAATTATAAACAGCCAGTCAGTATATCTTTTCATGTCAGATGAAAGACTTTTTTCCTCCAAATTTTCGCTAAATAGTCATACAAAAAGAGTACAAAGTCTACAAGGCGAATAAGTATAAAGATATCGTATAAATTTGGAAAATTATTGAAAAATAAACTGGACACAATTTCGTTATTGTCAAAGTGTTACATTTTTTTTTTTGCGTTATGTTGCTTCTACGAAGACACTGTACTACAGATATAGCTACAATTTATTTCGTGATAATGATTTCTCATTGATTCGTTCTCCTTGAACCCAATGCATTTTGTCAGCGAGGTAGAAAAAAATGCGCTCAAAATCCAAATGATTTCAATTGTGAACAATGCAATTCACAAACTGACTGCATACTTCAAACTATCAAATTTCGTTACAAAGACAACGAATACTTTATGCTTTTATACGAGCATTAGTCGATACCCAATAACTTATATATACCTATAGATACGTACAACATGTTTTATGTAAATGGCTAGTGTTTCTTTGAAGTCCCCAAAAAATAGCACAATCTAATTTTATGGGTATCCGGCGATGGCAATAGCTGTTTGACAAATTTCAACTTTCCACTGAAAAATTTATATTCATTAAATACAGCCCAACAAGCCAAGTCACATAGAAATTTTTTAAACTTATTGGTAAAAATTCTTATTACGAGTACTCGCATAAACGAAATTAATTTTTCTTGTGGAAGGAAATTGTTTTATGCTTTTATATAAGATGAGTATACCACCTGAATAAAACAAGTTGGAAATTCAAGAAACGAAGAAACGTTATATTAACCCTTAATCATTTTTAAAGGAAGTATAAAATGCGTTAGGAATTTTAAAAATAAAAGAATTCTACTTTTCAAAGTTGATCGTTCGTACCATTTCAGAACTCTCTCGTATATTTGAATACCTACTTTTTTTTTGCCCAAGTACGCAACGAATTTCAAACGAAAAAAACTTGACCGTGTTAAAAAATTTAAAACAACTATTTCATTTTGAATATCGTATTTTTTTTTAGGTCTAATTACAACTTAAAAATCTACAACATGAGTACCTAAGTATACTTTATTTACGTATATCTATAGGTAGATAAGTCTAGGTACGGTGCACCTATCAACAGAAGCTATATGTAGTGCAAAACAGTCCATTAATAGAATCATATACCCAGCACAGAATACACATACTTTTCCCTTTTATTCTCTAGAGGCCAGTCACTGTAAAAAAGTGAATTTTTCGCACTTTTCCTCGAAACATTTTCACAAGTATTCAAAAATCTTCATAGTTCGTATTTAGATAGATTACCCGAACATACATAAAAGATGTTTCTCAATTTTTCACCACAAACGTACCTACCTACATCTGACTCTTGAACTTTCTTCCCAATAGATTTTACTTTGAATTTTCACAACTCTTTTTATTGAAGTAAATGTTCATTTTGGTATACACACAGAATACACTCGATCCATTACTTGCTGATTTTGTTATCTATGTTCGTTCGTTCGTTCAAAAATTTTCTACTGTGGCGTACTTTACACTATATCTTCTAATAAAAATATTTTTATAAAGTAAACACCAACAATTTGATCATTTATACGTAAAGAATAACGTATCAATATTACCTATCCATTCAATCAAATTATTTTTCAATAAAAATCATACATATTGAATGGTAATTTTTTTCGCGATTTTACTCTACTACGTTTACATTACGTTGTATCTACTCGTATAATATCTTGAATTTTAAACATCTGGAGATTTTAAATGAAATTTAAATACTTAGTTGAATTTTACTTTATCATAAAAATTAACCTATCCCTTCAGAAGAAAAACAATTTCAGATAGCTCAAATATAAACATTCGATCTAATTTTTTGTTTTATCATGCTGAGGGCTCGGTCCCCTTAAGCTCAGACCAAACAACTAAATTCCGTCTATGCTTACCCGGCCACAAGGGTATATGCGACGTATGTACATACCCAAACACCCAATTACCCATCCAGAAAATATAACACAGCAATTATTACACACCTAACTAGTATATCTAGTAGTTAGTCTAGCAACAACCTACATAAACTAATTCTTAACGATTGCGAGTAAAGAAAACAGCATCGCATAGCGAAATCCCACTAATGAAAATGATAATTAAATCTGACGCAGAGGCGAAATTTGATTATGTAAATTGCCTTCGAAAATTTCAAATCCAATGATATTTTTTAGATTTTTTTTCCGGGTTTAGATGTTTCATTTTTCACAGATTAAAAACGATGAAAAAAAAAACACTTTCAGGATTTCATGCATTTGGCTGTAGAAAAGAATCGTGTCTATCAGATAATAAACTGAAAAATTCGAGAAGAGTAATTAATTTCATTACATTAATGAAGTGGAAAACCAACGAAAAAAGATTTTTTCCCAATTCACATTTAGAGGAAAGTCGCAGCAATTTTCAGATTTTTAGAGTAGGCTGCTTTCTACTATAATAAGCGTTAATTGAAACCAGCAGTAATTTGGAAATTAAATCATCTATCGATTGTTTTTCGCGCGTATCGTAACGAATTGAAATTTAAACAAAAAATTTCAATACGAAAACACAACCGAATTGGTGAAACTGACAATTCAATAGTTCTACATTGCACGCAAATGACACAGATTAATAAATTAATTTCGTTATCTACTTAAGTAAAAACTATGCACGTATTTTTGACGAACAGGAGAATTTTTTCATTTTCCAAGAAGAGTTGACTTGAGTAAAAAATAAAAAAGAAACGTATTAGGTAAGTATACGAATTGAAAACGGGTTTCAAAAAAAAAGTAGTAGGTACAAGTGGAAAATATTTTAAAGAAATTTCACTCTCACTTCATTAAAAATATTTCTTTTCACGATTTCATAAAAGAAACTTGTCATCTTTGGATCCCTTGATTGCTTTGGGCGAGCATTAATAGAAATGAAACGTGAACCTTTTTTTCGCAGTGCAAGAAATATTACAATTTTAAAATATTTGAAAAATGTTGCCGTTTCTTTGATGAAATTGAATAATTTTCCTCCTCCATTACGTATAAAAGCGAATTACTAATTTAAAAATTGGAAAACAATGTCTTCAAAATAAGATCAAAGCACCGCGTTGATCTGGTTACACCATCGAAAATTTTATTCGTCCTACACGTAAATTTGTCTACTCTCTCCTAAATAGTTGACAACAAATACAATACGATAGTTCATTACACTTTTATATGTATAACCGTAGTTAAAACGTCGATTGAAACAAAAAAAACAAAAAACAAAAAACAAAAAACCTCGACCAACGCATGTATTTTTAAAGGTGTATTTGACCAGCTGACTGTCACGACCTATTGTTCGATGCATACGTAGCATAGAAACAAGGAAAAAATAAAACTTTTGTTTCAGTACTTATTTAATTGACGTCAAATGTAAAATGAACAATACGTAAAAGAATCTTCAATTCGAGCCTATCTCATTCAATACCAAAGTACCTAACCATCAATTAGGAGAAAAAAAAATCAAAATGCGCTTTCATGGGAATACATAAAACGAATAATTGACTACGCGTAAGCAACATTGTAGCAGGCATTTAATGTAATCGGTGAAATAGTCTTGTATAAGTCGCAAAAAAATCTAGCAATTTAGATGCTAAAAGTTTTACGCGGTTACTCCTCTAATTAACTAGAAAGTGTGGTCCTACTTCTTTATTCTTACGAACACAAAATCGAAGAAGAAGGAAGGCCGTCGAATTTCTCGTAAATGAGAAATATACAACAGTTTGATAAACTTTTACAAAAATCCTGCCAACTAAAAACTGTTACTCAGTGAGTAAAAGACAAGAGGAACAATAAACTTTCTAAGCCAGAAAATTACCGTTAACTTTGTTGTACAATTTAAAAACAGCGCCAGTTCTTCGATTATTTTAAAATTGGTGTTAAACATTCGGTCCGACTGAGACTCTCAAGAGAGTACAATTCAGAATTCACAATTACTCATACGAACTGCAAGTGTAAATGTATAATGTATATAATCTCCTGTGCTTTAATGTTACCTTACCTTTGAATCAGTTGAAGAAGAAGACGATCTAACCAGTTGCTCTAAGCTTCGAATTTTGTAAAATAGGCACATGATACACTAATGTAACAGGTTTGCAAAACGATAAACTTTTCTCAGCAGGGTTTCTTCTTTCGAAGTATTGATTGCAGAGCCATGAAAAGATAACGAAAAGGAATCATTTTTTTTTTTGGTACCGGTGAAAACCGAAAACTTGAACAATACGACGATTATTACATTGCTCTATCCGCTATAGTCTTATACGGCATTAAACTATTCTCGGGCACGTCAGATATACATTTTATCATTTTTTATTCCCCCTCCTTACCACAAAGAAGACTGAAATTATTTACTCACAAGAGAGCTACCCCAAGTTTTACACGTCAATTGAAACAATTTTTTTACAAGAATATAGAGCATTCAAAATTACCTACTCCTACAGCCAAAATCTCAGCCCCTAAGCTCCATGCGGAGGGAGTTAGCTGGAGGAGGGGGGGGGGTAAAACATCGAAAAGTTGACAAATAACGCAGCGAAATTAACGAAAAACAAAATAACTCGACTTTATATCACGTTCAGGAGATAATTTTTTTACCACGTACTACCCTCGATATGGGCAACTACCTCACCCCTACGTGGCCCATATCGAGGATAGTACATGGTGAAAAAATAACCCTTTAAACGCGGTACGAGATCAAATTGTTTCGTTTTTTTGTTAATTTCGCAGTGTTATTTGTCAAATTTTTGGCATTCCACCCTGCATAACCCCCCTACCCCACCACGGAGCTGGCTTAGGGGTAATCTTGAATGCTCTACGAACCTGTAAAAAAATATTCTAGTTCTCTTGTCACCTCAATACCGTCCAAAATCGCTTAAATTCGGTCAAGAGGATCTGATTAAAGGCGTACTAAATATCTAAATTTTTGAATAGGAGGGTGATGTTGAGGGAAAAAAATTACAAAAATTGTTCGTTTTTGAGCCAATTGATAGAGAATCACAACTTGAACAACATCATCAAAAATCAGCTTCCTACGTTGATTACGAAAGGAAATAAGGGATTTTTCCTCTGTTTGACGTCAAAAAAAGATTGCGTCTCGCATATCATCCCTCCAAATGGACGAGCCCTTAGGGAGTCCCCCCCACATTCAGCTCAGAAATTGAAATTTGGCAAGTATATTCAGTAGGGTCTTAGATGTGCATTTGGGAGTTTCAATTATTCACTCCATAATCAACCTCCACCCATTTCAGTGAGAATGAAAAAGAAACGCATTGCAATGCATTTTTTTTTTTTTTCAATCAATAAGAGAGGAAATACTTTTTGTCTTTTCTACCTTGCGATCATCGGAGGCACGTATTAAGTTTTCGTAAATCGTAATGGAATTTTAAACGTACAATACAATGGATATTAGATAAGTAATTGCCATCTTTATATTGCTTTGTTTGAACATTTCATGGATATTACAATGAAAATTTCATTAAAACGAAAATATAGAATTTTACGCTGGTGAATTATTCTGCTTACTTATGGATGACAAACGATTTCGATATTGCTATGTAATTAAATATCTTCATAACTATCCCTGTACTTACAATTTATCAAATGAGTACGGTAAAACGTGGCCAAAGTTATCGAAAGAATTTATTCAAGTAAGGGTCATGTCATTTTATTCACGTCGAAAAAAAAGTCGTAATTACGAGATCTGTCTCAATAAAGATGTCGTTTCGTGAATGATGACAAAAAAGAAAGAGATTTAAAAAAGAAAAATCATTATTTTCTAAGTCTGTTGTTAACGTAGCTTTAACACACCACGAGGCGTACTTCCAAAAAGGGATAAAAGGAAGAGGAGGAGGAGGAGGAGGAGGAATGTTTTAAGTTTTTTTTTTTTTAGAGTTTAGCTATATCTAACAGTCTTCTTTAGGTATAGGTTAGGTAGTCCTAGATACATATTAACATACCGTCTATATCAAATGGAAATTGAAATATTATCCACGCTCTTTATTAAAGAATAACATAAGTAGAATAATATTTTTATAATCATTTGCGATACTTCTCTCCACAAACGTAAGAAGGCTACTGCTTGAATTCTCAAGGTCATAATGCCAATCTGAAATTAAATTTTGAAATGTTATACAAATAAAGATGATAACAGCGTTAGTGCTCCGGTATAGTTTTGAAAGAGAATAAATGAAATATTCATACTTCTTATTTTATAAAGTTATGATTAGGGAGTCTATATACAGGGAGGCCCAAGAAGTTACAACTTGTAGTTCATATATTTAAGATGGAAAGTAATCTTGATAGAAGTGGACTACATAGGATGTTAATCATATGATTTAACTTGAATTCCAAATAAATTCATTTTGAAAGCTGTTTACATACCTTATGTGGATGAAATAAATCGCATACCTATACCCAATTGTTACATCTACATGTATATCCGAGCTTAGAAAATGAGAGAAACAAGGAAGACGTCTTCTTCGTAATTTCGTAGCATCAGACAAATTGTAGATGCGTGGGTTACGAATATTCGCTTCTCAAAGAGAGGCAGCATTAAAAGCTCAACAGCAGTTGATGCGAGAAATACCAGAACCTCTATACGCGTGTATGGATGCCTCATCGGTTCTATGAAAAATGAATATATCCATGTCATAGTTCAATGAATCGCTTTTGAAGTGAAAACACTATTTAACTACGATGAAAGGGAAACTGAAGCGGCATACATCTAATTTGCACACGTATAAACTCCACCGTTTCCATTATTAATTAATCAGCTATGAAAACCAAACACCAAGAGATTACATTTCTCAAATGCTGCACAACTATACGTAATGTAATAACGCAACACAGTTCCATATGAAATAAATGCATTTTAGCGAAACTGTCGTTGATAAATCTACGTTCGATGATATTCGAAAATTTTGTTCGTTGTTCAATTAATTGAAAGTAATTTCTCGCCTATTATTTTCTAGCGGATCGCTGATTAATATACTTATATTCTGTCGTTTGCTTAATAATACGAAATTAAATGTCGACCAATTGTCCCCTGCTTACCAGCATCATAAGTATATGCAACAAATAGTATTTTGTTTGTAATTACGCAGTCTAAAATAAGCAACTATACATTAGGGTGGAGCAAATTTTGATTTTTTTTAGAAATCTGCAAACAGCGGGGTTACAATAATCTCGAAATGATCTCAAAAGAATGTGGTAAAAATTTCACTCCACAACACAATTACTTAATCCTGCAAAACTCATTCAAAGCTCAAATTTTTTTTTTTAATTTTTAAAAAATCAAATAAAAATTTGTTTTGAAAATTTTTTCCAAAAATAGCATTATTATACATATTTGAACCTAAAATGATCATTAACGAGAAGTTTTCATCATTATATCACGTTTCAGGTTTAAAAAAAAATATCACTTTTTGCGTTTTTTTTACCTCTTTTTGAAAAACTCTGAAGGAAATTTTTTTTGAGAAACCCCCCCCCCCCCTGAAATGGATTTAGGACATCAATTTTTGATGATTAAGTGTAATGTTTCAATTTTATCCCTCACAGACCATTTTTCACAGAGGCTCAAAAGTTATCATTTTTCCTATCTTTGAAAATAAATTTGTTAAAAATTGGAAAAATGCATTTTTAAATAAATTTTCATCAAAACAGACAAATTTCATCTATGTTAGATCCTCAAAGGCAATTCTTCATTTTTTTCCTCTTTTTTTGAGCCCTTTATAATGTATTTTAATAGGACGGAATAGCAATTGAGAAGCCTTGAAAAGTGCAAAAGTGAAGAAAACAGACCTTAAATGAACGAAGATAACTGTACTCGGTCCATTTTACTAAGCATTTAATGAAAAAAAAAAAATTCTAATATATGAAAAAATTTTTGAAAAAATACGAAAACCTCATTTTTTAAGCACCTATGAAAAATCATCTATACGGGATAAAATTTAAAAACAGTGATGAATCATCCAAAATTGATGTTCTACATCCATTTCAGGAGGGTAATTTTCTGCATACTTTTTCAGAAAATCTTGAAAAAACGCAAAAATAATATTTTTTAAAAACCGTTGAAAAGAGGAGTAACGATTAAAACTTGTTGCCAATAATCATTTTGAGTCCAGATATGTATAACAATTCTATTTTTGGAAAAAAATGTTCAAAAAAGTTTTTGTTCCATGTCTTGAAAATTTTTGAAATTTTCGAACTTCAAATGGATAAGCTTTGTAAGTTTCAAAAATTGAATTTGGGAGCTGAAATTTTTACCACATCTTTTTGAGGTCATTTCGCAACTATCATGACCCCGCCGTTTGCAGACTTCCAAAAAATCGAAATTTGGCCCGCCCTACTATACATACCAAAGTAGGTGGTAGGTTAGGTACCTATTATTTTTCCTCTACTATATGTACGCACTTCATAAACTGATCAAATCAATTTCAATGGAATTTTTAAAATGTTGATATTAAGAAGAGTTTATAGATACATAAAATTGTGGCAATAAAACTAGTAGCAAGAGCGTAAAAATAGAAAGAAAACGCTCTATTTGTTTTATGGTTTTTCTCTTTTTTTCTTATTTTTTTTTTCCTACGTTGCTATCTTTCGTAATGTGTATCAATGGATAAAGGTTGTTCGTCGATTTGCACATCTTCAGTGGTTCGAAATTATGAAAAATTATACATTATGAGCTACTATTTCAAATATTTGGATTTGAATTCAATGATAGATAATAATAGAATAGACCATAGTAAGAACAAATGATTGAATTTGGTAATTCAACATTTGCAGATTAATGGGGCGAAAACTAAAGGACAAATTAATTGCAGCTCATTCCGACGAAGCAGT
This sequence comes from Ferrisia virgata, assembly GCA_900060175.1. Classification (NCBI taxonomy): domain Eukaryota; kingdom Metazoa; phylum Arthropoda; class Insecta; order Hemiptera; family Pseudococcidae; genus Ferrisia; species Ferrisia virgata. The sequence goes on from FIZR01029491.1 coordinate 12,293, forward strand.
TTCACAATTACAATCGAAAGTCCTCATTCTTTTTTTATATTTGGTCAATGATGAGTTGTTCTAATTAATTGCATTCAATTTTTTCCCTTGTTTTTTCTTCTTTACAAAAGTATATGAAATTTCTACATTGCATACACCTCACAGATCTCATTTATACAGCAAGTATACTTACATTATTCGAACATGTCACGTAACCCGAATGTTTGTTAGCTTTAAATTAACTGTGCATAGTGCATAAATATACAACTATGCCTACGTGTACATGGTACGTACGTACGTACAGCTACGTACGTAATACGTATTTAGAGTGAAACTGAAACTACGTCAGTGTCAGTACATATCAGGTTTTAGTCGCATACATATGGAGGTAGCATATTCACTTTTTAATTAAACTATAACAAGAGGTGTTCTTGAATACCACTATATTGACACAGTATTCCATAATGGAGGCCATACTCATAAAAAAAATCCGAATATCATATTATTCGGGTACATTTTCATTACTTTAATTTTTTCCTAATATATACTCAGTATTGTCCGTAATACAGTGCCACCTAATTTTTGAAATGCACTTTTTCTATCCTACCTCTCCCCCCGTGTTCCTCCAAAGTCAAATGGATTAGAAAAAAATTTGAAACTTGAACCGAAAAAATTATTTTATTCTGTTACGACTTGAGCTCAAACTTCAACGTAAACTAAAATTTACTCGTTTTTCATTTTAAAACAATTTTTAAAAGATGGGAAAATTTTGAAATAAATTCTAGTGAAAGATGTCTACTTGATGATAATTTTACCTTCTGAACTCGGTACTAATCATTATGAGTTGAAATTTTTCAAGGACCTATTTTTTGACCTTAGAAGAAAATATTTCGCTGAGGATCCAGTAGAAAGTGAGAATTCTTTATTTGGTCTTTATAATAAATAACACTCCTATTCTTTTTTTCCTCAAATAAGTCAGGGTTCTAAATACTTGTTCATATTGATAGAAAAAAAGATGCGCGCGACGTTCCTCAAATTTTATAAAAAGGTACCTGCTTCACTTTCTGTTTTCTGAAAAAAGCTATTCATTACTTCACTAGATTGTATATGTATCATTCTATATTATATCAATATTCAGTAAAACGTTCGCTAATTTAAAAACGTACAAATGAAAAAAAAATTAAGAAGATAACAAAATTTACTATACTAATAATGGCCCAAATGAAACTTCAGTTCAATGTTAAAATGATAAAAAAATAAAAATGTGAAAACTTTGTCGTTTACTGATGGAAAGTAAAATAAGACTGAAAACATTCAAACATTCACAAGAAGTCTAAAAAGAGAGGAAGGCGTAATAGCTCCCGTGATAGTTCTTTAAAATTCATAAATTCAGTTTAGCTTGGAATAGTATCTCAATTATGATAACTATAGCATATTTCTGAACATTGATGCGCATCACTCCACGATTAATGGGTTATAATAAGTAAATATTAATTACACGCACGCTTATGCATTTACAATGAAAAAAAAAAATGCAGGATCAACTATCGTGAGAGAGCAAAAATATACTATAAATTGATAAGTTTTATTTTGTTTCTTGACAGCAACCAATAATGTTCTGCAATCGATTAAGTAAGTTTGGAGTTCTTATTTACTAATACCGAATAGTGTCATTAAAAAATTTATGCAAAAGGGATTTTAATTTATACGGGTGCATATCAATTGAGATTTTAACAAACAAACGGTATTGAGTTTTGGAAAGAATACGCGAGAAATACACAAAATTTGGAAACCAATGACTTAACTCTAAACTTCAGACCCGAAATCGGCGACAACGGTACTAACATGCTCCGGACGCCAATACTACCATTTCTACCACAATTACTACGACCACTCACTACCACACACAGAAATGCTTGTTCGTCGCCGAACCAATACCATAAGTTTAGCAGCCTTTTTTCTTTTTTTTTTTCTTTATCTCTTAAGAAAAAGGTTTTTTTTTTTCAGCTTCGGTAGAAATTATGGAAAAAATTTAGGTAATTGCGCATTACAATTTTTCCTCTTCTACACACATCAACGTTTCAGTTGGTAAATTATTTCAGTATCATTTAAATTTGAGAGCAAAATTTAAAGTTCTTAAGTAAAAGTAGATTATTCAATAATATCATAAATTATCATAAATGGTGTAAGTAATATACTTGAAATATGGCTCGTGATCAAACCAGCTATAAACCTCATATAGCACAATTGAAAAGAAAAATACGAATTCGTCACAAATATCGACTTTTTATTTTAATTTGAAAAAGAATCGTGCTTCGTAATTTAAACGATGAAATTTATTTTTCATTCCGCTATCTTTTCAGAAAATTCATCTTTATGTGAGAAAAAAATTCACGATGATTCGACATAATATTTCTAGGAAAAAAAAAGACTTGATACTTTGTTGATCTCATATTTTATACCTTGAATCCCTTTATTTTGTAATAACTGTCTGGCGGATATCCAAAAAAAATAAGAACATTTTGTTCGTATGTATGCGGGGTGCGTATGTATAATGGCATTGGTATCAAAAAATACCGTTCGTTACATATATTCACGAAATGCTCCAATTTGTTAATTTAAATATGAATTTTTATTTCTTAACACCAGTTTGCACGAATAGATACGCCCAGCCAACGTAAATAAAAAAAATTCATACTTGGAAAGCTTTTTCATAATAAAAAAATTCTAAAGCTTTGAAACTTCAACCAGCGAGAAGTTTATAATTTTGTTCTTGATTCAAATGTACGCACACATTTGATGGTTTAAAGTGGCATAAAAGGACAGAGAGATATAAAATATTAGCCGGGGAAAATTTTTTTCAAAGTGAAACGTTACTCTCAAAGGTGAGGAAATAATAAAAGTGAAATTTAGACTTGTAAGATACATTGACATAAAATTATCATTTTTGAGACCCATGTAACACTTTACAAATTTAGAAAAATTAAACAAATCTCTTTTTCCTCCGCACACAGAGATGTTTATGTTGCTTATACTTCACATTTAGAAAAAAGAATTGAAATAAAGTGTACAAAATTTTTCAATTCGAATTTCAAGAGGGTAGACGAGGTCAGCGATGTACTCTTCGGAGAGGGAGCTACATCACGACAATTACTCTGACAGAAGTTTAAACATTGCTAGCCTGATTTTCTATGTTATATTGTCAATGAAAACCAGGCTATTACAGTCCATCAGTCTATGACGGAAGAGGGAGGGGGGAATATCAATGAAATCTGTTTTGGGGCCCTAGAAAATCATTACGCCATTTTTGGCCATGTCAGACATTTATTTATAATTATTAATTTTTTCCCCCGAACTAAAAATCATTTGCTCAGTTCGATACCGATTAAAATCGATCAAATTTGGTAAATATGTCTAGACAGGAGGTGGATTTTATACTTTGGAATGGGGCTGACTTTGGATCTTAATTCAGTTATGGCCAAATTTGAGCGAGGAGTGTTGAGGAGCTTCGCAAAAATTGTTCCTTTTCGAGCCAATCGATAGGCAATCCAAAGTTTCATAACACATCCGAAATTCAGCTTCCTTAGTCAGTTAAGAGGGGAGATATGATAGTTTTCCCTTTTTTTGACCTTGAAAAATGGCTATTCCTCTCTTACCTTCTCTTCAAATTGAGCTAGAAAGTTGAAATGTGGTATGAAAACGTATTAAGGGCCATAGATGGGCCTTTTGAGGGTTTTTAATTTTTAGACCCATTGCATCTTCTCACAACTCTGAACATGTGGTTTTTTGGCCAGATTTTCTTATATTTTGAGTTTATTCCTCGCCTAACTCTACTCCCAATTGAGCTAGGAAGTTGAAATTTTGTATATAGATTTCGTATAGGTCTTAGATGTAACGTTTTTGAAGTTTCGACTTTTCATGCTCATTGCACTCCCTTACAGCTCCCAAAATATAGTTTTTAGTCTATTTTTTTTACTATATGAAGCAGATCGAGTCAGTGTTTTTGTAAAAAGAAACTTGAAAAGAGAACACTGGAGACCATCTTTGTCCTCGAGTCCAAAATTTTTTTTAACTACGTGGCAACGATTTATATTCATCATTTTTTTGAAGTAAATAAAATCAAAAAAATGCAAATGAATAAGAAAAAAATATGCTCTCAAGAAACAAATGTAAAAAATGGTTTAATTTGGAACTTCAAACTCCAAAAATTTGCGTATTTTTACTCAAAGATTTCTATGGTTTTTCAGGGTTTATTTTCAAAAAACTAAGTGCGAAGGGGAGAGGGGCTTTTGGATCATTTTTGTTATATTTTCGTAAGAAGAATGCGGGTCAAACTTTACGTTAACACAACAAAATGGGTAAACGCGTTATAATTTAATCGTTCCATGAAAATCTATTACCAAAACTTATTCATTTCCTTTTCTTATTAACACTTTCTTAAAATAATGCAAAAAGATTCAAAAAATAAAAATCTTCTGGTTTTCGAGAAATAATTTTCATGTATAAAACTGCACTTGAAACCCTCTAGATTGGTTCTTTCATAGTTACAGATTGTTGGCTCCGAGCAGACAGCCGCAAAAATAAATTACACAAATATTCTTCTTTTTCACATCTCTCTGCTTCTCATTAAATTCTACACAAGCAGACTTCTCGAAATGATAATTATACTCTTAATAATTCTACGATGAAACTTGACTGCCTAAAAAAATGCATTTTATAATTCTAAATAAGTTGGTATACATAAAACTATTATATCACAAAAAAAAAGAAGAGTAAGAGATGTACGCGATACTTCCCAATGTAAAATAACTAAATATTCATGATCAGTAATTTACAGTAGCTATCTTCGTTTATCGTAAATACATATTTACGACTATAATAAAACGCTTGATGATGCTCAAAAAGAAGTAGGTACTCAGTTAACACTAAACACGGGTGAGAAAGTGCGATAATTTCCAACTCGTTTAACGGGCATTTAACTGCCACTCCGAATAGAAGAAAAGATTTTTCACAAGTGCTTAACTTATTTTTAAATGTTTTTCTCCAGATACATACGTACGTATGCATGTTTAATGTTTATTAACGCAGACATAACGCTAAGATCTTTTCACTATCGTATGAATAGGTAGGTCCTCTACCTACAAATATTACTCAACGTATATTTATTTACACATCTCACCCTGAGACGTATCAAGTTGATAGCTTTTTCTAAGCATTATGGTCTTGACGTGATACATTCACAATCACAACAATACGATTCATTTACATAATTCTTTCAGTTTTGAACACAAAGTTGAAATATATACAGCAGGGTGAAGCGAAAAAAAAAACATACCTCGGATTTTGACTATTTTCACTGAGCATACTTATTTTGAGCGAGGAAGACATCGTATAAAATTTAAGCCCGATGTTCTTAAGGGCGACGATGCTACAGGTCCTTAACATGGGTCACTTTTAAAAAAATTTCGGAAAAAATGAAGTTTTTGCACTGTACATCCAAAAAATGCGATTTGAGTTTCCAGCTGTGTCTCTCTAATCCATTGGCAGCTCGATTGGATACCACTTCTAGAGTTCAAAATGAGCTTCGAAAGTCTGCAGATCGGAAAAATGAAATTTTCAACATTGCACGTTTTGGATATACCATGCGAAGTTTTAGGAAGAATTAAGTGAGCTTAAATCGAAAAAAACTTGAATTTTTTTCAAAATGACCTACTTTGAAGACCCGTAATATCGCCCTCTTTTGGGATATCGACCTCAAATTTTGTAGGGCGTCCTTCACACTCCACATACGTATCCTCAGTGGGAATTGTTGAAATCCGAGGTGTCTCATGTGGTGGGATGGGGGGGGGGGTAATCACATAGGCGCCCAAGCGCAGAATTGTTCAAGGGGTAGGGGGAGATCGGTGAATTTTTTGCAATCGTGCCACCATTTTGATAATCAACTTCAGAACTGAATACAATTTTTCGATGCTTGCAAACGCAAAAATTTAATTTTTACGTGGGGCGGCAATTTTTGAAAAAATTATATGTATTTTAATCATTAAAAACTGTATTTTTGTCAATCGAGTAACTGGGAGAGTTTTAAACCCTTAAACTAACTCCCTTGTACACAACGAAGCCACATTACAACAATGTTGTACCTAGTACATATTACTTGGGTAATGTAAAACAATTTTGAATTGTGTAAAAGGTGATTTTTCATCCGTCAGCACCCTTCTCTCTCAGTCTTCAGACCACTAAAAAGTTGATTTAAACTCATAAAAGCGTCCTCACACCTTTGACAGCCGATAAAAGAGTTGCCACTTGAGTGAAGTTTAGTTTCATTTGCAATTGTATTGAAGTTTTCTCTGTGATATGAGAAATTTACTTTGAATTTTTGAAGCATTAAGAGAGAAAAAATTGGCGAACAAGTTGGATGTGTCCAGGCGCACCATGTGGTGATGCCTATGTATATACGTACAATCTGTCAAGTGTCAATTATGTCATACGTCGTAAAACAAATGTAAATCTTTTTTGCAATAAGCATAATCAATAGAAGTACGTGTACTTTGCTTCGTCATTTATAACAATCTTCAAACGTAAACGATCTTTTTCATGGTTCAGTTCAAACAGAATTTCTTGAGGTTTCAAAATACATATATACCCAGTCAATTACTTCACAAAGAGGCATTTCATTCTTTCATATATATAGTCGAATAAAAAGTCGTTCCTTTCGAAAAAAAAAAACTGATGCTTTTTCAGCCTGATTTTCGTGACATATTACAATCATGAAAATTTTTCCTAATTAACATTGCGGGTAGGAAGCGTTCAACGGGATTAATAAGTCGAAACCCCCAAAAGCCACATCAAGGGTCCTTATAGACGGGATATACCTAATTTCAAACTCCTAGTCCAATTTGAGGGGAGTTATGCGAGGAACAAACTCTAAAAATTAGAAAAATCGACCAAAAACCCACATATTCAGGGCTGTGAGGAGGGGTAATGGGACTGGAAACGGATTTTTTTGACATTCCCCCTCCCCCCTTCATTCACCGTTGGTCGATAGACCTCTAATAGCCCGGTTTTCATTGACAATATGACAAAGAAAATCAGGTTAACTGTAAGAGGCATACTAACGCTATTATTTATTTTTCACCGAATTTTCAACTTCTACACATTTCAAAGTTGTTGAAATTTTCTCAAATGACAATTATTTACAGCAGAACTTTTGATTCTTTTTAATCTAAATATTAACAATTTTTCCAGTTTTTTTTAAAGAGAAAAAAGACTGTTTCATCACTCCTTCAAGAAGACTCGATTCTTTCATACTACTTGTAAAAACATTTATTGAAAATACACGATAAAAACAGTAAAAGTGAACACATTTTAAAGTCTTTTGAAGTAGAGTTTTAAAAAATTCAGACCATATTGCCTCGGTACTAATAACAACAATACGCCAATAATACATGTACGATAAACCTATATAAATATAAACTCAACACGATAGGTAATTCGGAACCATACAAACAAAAGGGGTAATTTGATAATACTCGTAAAATTCGAATATCGACAGAATGATTTTCACAGCGTGTCTGCTCGATTTTTCAACACTGCATCAAATTTTTGTCTCATATACGCTGACGCATTCTACGCGAGTATACAATTCAACACTAAGTAAATTCTTTCTATTAACAAGAAAGCGATTCGTTTCTCTTTTAACTAAGTATATAATAAAAGATCGAGCAATTTCATTTCTACGTCTCGGTTTTCTCGCATTTATTTAAATTTTCAACAACTTTTACATGCTGAGGCGAATGAAAGAAAAAAAAATTGTATAATGTAAAAATGTAATAAATTTGCTATAAACGTTATTTCAATTCACCAAAATGAAAAAGTAAAAAGGAAAGGAAAGTAAAGAAACGAAAGAAAGAAATCTGACATCAACGAAGTAAAAAGTATATTCAACGTCGAAGGAAATATTATTTCAAAATTTCGTATTTTTAGCAAAAATTTGAATTAGTCAAAAGTAGATAGGTGGTGGTTTTTTTTTTTTCAGTCGTTGAAAGTTTATCTACAAGTTTATTTACTTTAGGTGAAAACACTCCGGACATGATTCGGAGGCGATGACGGAAAAGACCCGAAACAAGGAAAATGTAAGAAGAGAAACAAAAAAAAAAAAAAAAAAAAAAAAAAAAAAAAACACAAAACCTCGACAAAGTATAAAGACGCGGGTATATATAAATTAAAAGTCGAAACCACCAACACAAATCTATGGCAACTGTGCAACAAATTATTTGAAAAATGAATGTAAATCGATGATACAGAGTTGATTTTGACTTTATGCGTTTTGTGCAAAACAAACGACGAAGGCGTGTCTGAACGATGCAGGAAAGGAAAAAAGATACATTGCATCAATTTCTCTTTTGTAGAGTAGAAAAACTCACTACTTTCGTTGGGAAAGACCTCAAAAATAATACAGTTTGGTGTACGAGTTGTAATAAAACATTTCGAACAGAGTAGAGAGGCAACAGCCAGAACAAATTCGGCAATACGACGTCGCTGTGATATACACAGTAACACAATGGAGAAATGGGTCTCGTCTCGTAGGATTTATTTATTATTTTATTTTTAGAATAACACCGCGCTGTATTCGATGTTGCCGCGTATAACAAGTTGAAAAATTTTTTTCTATCGTGTATACGTCGCGCATTACGAAAAATATACGTTACGTACAGCATAGGTACATTGCATACGTACGCATACGGTATGGGTATGGGTATGGGTATGGGTATGGGTATACACTGTATCCACGTATAGGCAGCATTAGAGAGTAGAAGGCATCAGACACACATTCCCTCATCTACGTGTGTATACATGGAATTTCTATATCCAAATGCGCGCAACGACAAATGAAAAAGAAAACTTTTTTTTTCTCCTTAGGTACATAATATAGGTAAGGTACCCGAAAATATAACAAAATTGCGGTCTAATCTTACTACGAGTACACGTATACGTTTACGTATCATACATACACGTACATAAATCTACGTAGTATATACGTCGACGACGTTCGTGTAATACACCTCGTAACGTACGATTAATTCTCATAGAAATTTCTCGTTCGACGCCGCCACCGACATCGTCTCCGCTACCAATATCTCAGCCATTACACAAATACAAAACATTTAACTGAAGAATTCGAATCACGAATCTAATAAATTGCTGTTTGTTAAATTACTTTTCAACTTATACGGCGGCGAATGTACGTACCCGAGGAAGATGTACTAAAACTTAAAAATGATACATAGTTCCGCTGCTTCATACCGAAGAAATATTGCTATGGCTGTAACGGTAGAGAAATATATCCATATTTGTATTAAAGAAAACGTGAAACAACGACAACATCATTACCTTACTTCCACCCTCAAAGACAAAAAATGATGTTACTTTGTTAACAATAAGCATTACATACTTGTTATTGTCTTCATCCATTAATCTCACCTTATAATTTAACAACATTATCGCCGAGCATTTCTTCGCTCTTTTATTTAACGTCACAATAGACGAGGTAATTGAAAAACACAATCATTCGAGATTAACCCCCCAATGAACAAAATTATTATCGATGCGAATTCGAACGAGAAAATTGTATTTTAGTATTCTAAAGTCAACACTTCGAAACAATTTAAAAATTTGTCTTCAGCAACGCGCAAAAATAATGAAAAAAAAAAAAAAGTTTACATCATCCGCAAGGTGATACAACGCAATTACGCAAATAAGGATACGCATATGAGCTTCGTAAACTACGAAATTTTTGTTCATGTACTTTTACTCGGCTGTATTTTTTATTTATACGTATGTCGGTCGTCGTATCGCACCGGTGTACAAAATGAGAAATAAGTACCTAGGTTAGGTACATATATTTTATACATCATTTTAAAAACCTGCCTAGGCTAGGCTATCTACATCTATGAAAATTTTATTAAATTACAACGCTCGAGGCTATACTTGAAAATGTTTTTAAAAATATTTAATCATCTACCTAAGAGTAATATAAAGTAGATTAGAAAAGCTAACGAAACACGAATACCTAATTTAAAGTAATTATACTTAAAAACAGAATTTTGGAAAATTACGAAAATTCTATAAATACTGACACCCATTTACAAGCTAAAAAGTTCAACATCGAAAGCGTTCGAATATTACTCTAGTTTCAAAAAGTCAAATTCACAATATTCTCCGAGTATACGCGGATAAATACATCAATATACTTGAGAATAGCAAAAAAACAGCATAAAAAAAATTAAAACGAAATTAATTATTGAATGAAAGTGATCATTGTAGATTTAAATTTCTAAATCATTAAAACTAAAGCATTTCAGAGTTTTAAAGACTAACAGATTTTAAGGATTTAGGGATTTGGGGTTTTCAAAGGTTCCAGATGGTTGTCATACCAGGATTTTAAGAGTTTTGGGTAGTTAGAACTTTAGGTTATAATGTCGCAAAAATTTATACGACTAATTTATGCATACTATATTCATCAAGCGAGTAATAATAATTATGAAACTTCAAAAAAAAAAAAAAAATTCAATCAAAGTGAGTATGTCCCAGAATTGAAATTTGAAACTAACCGATGGATGTTGGTTCATATGGTATGAAAACTTCGTGGTAAAAATTTCAAATTTCATTAATTCACATTTTTATTTGAAATTAACTTTCGACAAAGATGGGTACAAGGTGCAGGAAATTGATCAAAGGTCACGAATAAATGTTGAAACATAATTGCGTGAAAATTTGACAGGAATTCGTAAAAAATACAGAACATTGTTCAAATATCACGAATTAATGTTGAAAAACAGGTGAAAATTGAACAAAAATCATTAAAAATCATTGAAGATTGAGTAGAAATTTACAAAAATGGGTAAAAAGTGCAGAAAACTGACGGAGAATCATGAAAAACCGTTGAAAATTAGGGGTAAAACGACCTAAAATAGCAAAAAAATCGTTGAAAATCACTGAAAATTGGGTAAAGATTTGATAAAAATGGGTTAAGAATTGCAGAGAATTGATTAAAAATCATAAAAAAAATCGTTAAATATCATTGAAAATTTGGTAAAGATTTGACAAAAATGAGCGAAAAAGTGCAGAAAATTGATCAAAAATCATGAAAAATTGTTGAAAATTAGGTGAATATTGACCTGAAGAAACAAAAAAAATCGACGAAAATCATTAAAAATTGAGTAAAAATTTGATAAAAGTGAGTTAAAATGTAGAACATTGATCAAAAATCACAAAAAAAATCTTAAAAAATCACCGTAAATTGGATGAAAAATTGACAAAAAATATAGAAATAACCGTTAAAGATCACGAAAAATTGGGCAAAAATTCAACAAAAATAGATTAAAAATTTCGAATTTTTCGTGATCTTTGATCAATTTTTTGCACTTTTACGCATTTCTGTCAATTTTTTAGGCGATTTTCGATGATTTTTAACAATTTTTGGTCAATTTTCACTCATTGTTGACAATTTTTTTACCAAATTTTCAATGATTTTTGATCACTTTTTGCAATTTTTATTCATTTTGTCAATTTTTTACTCAATTTTCACTCAGTTCTGTCAATTCTTTGCCCAAATTTCAATGATTTTTAATTATTTTTGTTATGTTTCAGGTCAATCTTACAGATTTTTCCCTGATTTTTGATCAATTTTCGATAGCTTTTGACAATTTTTTTTTGTGATATAAGATCAATTTTCTGCATTTAAAAGCCATTTTTGTGAAATTTTAACCTAATTTTCAATGATTTTTTTTTTATTTTTCAAGTCAATTTTTAGCTATTTTTTAAAAAGTTTTTAAGATTTTTAATCCATTTCCTGCATTTTATGGGGTTTTCTGTCCATTTTTTCAATTATTTTGAACGATGTAAAACTGCTTTTTGCGGAAAATTTAGCCCGAAGGTACATTTTTTCGCAGTTGTTTCGAGCTGAAACCTCTAAAATCTCTTTTTTACACAGCCTACAAATACACTTTGTTAGATGCACACTATTTTCATTTAGCGTCAGAGAGTCCCTAAAGCAAACACCACTCTGCATGGTAATTGTATTAACATAGTTTTACAGTAAAATCTTTCGAAAATACAATTTTAATAAGAAATATAAGTATTCACTCAAGATTTCACTTTTACGAGTGTGTGTACGATTGCAAAACTATCTTTATTCCAGCTCAGAGTGCAGATTACACACCTAAAATAGATGGAATAAAAGCAATGAGGTAAGAATCGCTGATCTTAGACGCCTTTAGTCTAAGTTGCTTCACATGAGGTCACATTGGAAAAAAAATTTACGATTGTAGAAAATTCCAATTTTCATACACCGCTTCGCCTACTTTATCAATGCTCCAAATTCCAACAAAAGAAATCCTCACTTCTTGTTGCTAACTCCAAATAAATACCCAACCAATACTGGTACTTGAACATGACTCCCAAAAAATCGTAAACATGATGATAAACTTTATTTCTAAAACTAACTATCGAACTTCTTCCCAATTTATTAAAAGTTTAAATTTTTAAAACGACTCAACGACTCCTTATTAAAAAATAAAAAAAATTATCCAACTTTCACCATTACTTATTGAATTTGACTCAAACTATAAATAATTAATTTTGTAAACCTATTGCTATAAGCATTATTATTGATTTCAAATGCAGAAGACAGCCGTCAATTCTCAACTGTAGTTAAATACAGCTAGAGGAGAAAGAAGCCAGAGCCATATTTTCCCACACTTTAATCCGAAAATACAAAGTCATAGCATGTTTCGGGTTTGTATCTTCAAAATAATGTATAATCTACGAGCAAAGAATTTTACAAAAATTCCATTCCAAAATTGCACAACGTAATTTCATGACATAAAAACTTATCTGCAGTGTAATTTACAGCTGATTTATATCACAGTTGTACTCGAAGATGACTATTTAACTAAGGCAGTTCCAATTTGATTCGCATTATAAAGTATTATTAGATAATTGACTACAAGTTTCACATCCAATTCAACTGATGATGAATTTCAACTACTCGCTAAAGCAAGCTATGGATTTTTTGTAAAAAAAAAAAAAAAAAAAAAAAAAAAAAAAAAAAAAATAAAAAAAAAAAAAAAAAAAAAAAAAAAGTAATAATAGACTACCTAATAAATTGATAATAAATAAAATAAAACAATCATTTTTGAAAGCAAAATGGATATTCTCCTATTTTTTCTCCCTTCTTGCATACTTTTAAACATGAAACAATTAACGCAGATAATTGAAAAAATAATCAAAACATTTTGACATTGGTGAATTTTTGGTTATAAGTGAAAAAAAAAATGAATAACAAGGAAGCTACTTTTCCTTTAAAAGATAAGTGTTTACTTTTTAAACATGAGTATAATTAATTTCACAAGACGTTCTCAAACCATAATCATATATTTTCGTCACACATCAGCTTTAAATAAAAGCAACCATCAGAAATGAAAAGCAAAATAAGAAAACTCGAAGCGTGATACCTATTACCTATATCGTTCACTTTTAAGCTTGAATCAAGTTTTCAGTCGACTGAGAATCTTTTTTAAAATATATCTGGAAATGAAATGAAATTTTCGATTATCTTTCGAGACAAAAAATAAAAATTTTACGATAATTTTGCTAATAATTCAGCATAAAAATGTTTTTTCAAATATCTGTATTGTTTGAAAAATTTAAGATGAGAAATTCAAAGGTATGTGAAACCAATCTGTTGGACATGGCTAGTGGGTAGTTCAAAATTTATTGAACGAATTTATGAGAGCTTTAAAAAGAAAATTGGCAATGAAAAATTTACTTATATAAGTATAATTTCGATAACCTTACACTCATCTTGTAATGAATTACGTTTGACTGTCAAAATACCACTTTAAGATTAAATACCTACATTAAAACTATTGAAACACCCATAATAAACACTAAACAGAAATTCACCTAACCAAAGACATTTTACAAGCACACATAATAGAAACAATCCTCTACCCGTAAAAATACGTACTTAATTTCAGCTCAATAAAAATATATTGATGGTTACAAAAAAATCTCATCACTGAAAAAAGTTGGCTTATTTTACATAACACTGACTGACATGATTTCAAAAAAATGACATTTCGAGAAGTGAATTTATCATTTTGAAGAAAGAAAAAAGCTATCTTTTCCTTCAAGTTCTTACTGATGTCGTATACTGCATAATTCGTTACTAAAAAAAAAAATCCCAAAAAAGCTCATAAATTATTTATTTCTCGTAATGAAATGTGTACATCTGTACAAGAAGGAAGATGATCAACGATCGATAATTTAAAAAGTACATACAATTCTTACAATACTAACAACGTCACTTTAAAAGCTCCCACATATTTGACGAACACAAGAGTTGTACGACAGTACACCTCTTCTTTTTATACGTAACGTACCAATACCGTCGCACTTTTTAAAACTATCTTCGTCATTTATTCTTCCTATAACATTGAAACACACGAACACCTTCACTGTATAATGTATCGTAATATCGTTCCAACTGTGTGTCAATTCCTTTCTTTTTTCAACTTGTTTTGCGAACCAATTTTACAAGATAGTTGGTTATATTTCCCATCACAAAGGGTAATAACATGAGTAATAACAAGAATTCATCTACCTACTCTAACACATATCTCATACGAGATCATTTTTTCAACTTTTCAAATAAATAAGAAATTGTTGATTTTGATAACAGGTGCTAGCAATAAAACAAATGAGTACCAAATGAAGTAAATTCTTCATTGAAAAAAAAACGAGAATTTTTACGATTTTTTCATAACCTACGAATATCCGTGAAAATGTTTTAGTAAACGACTATGAATTTCTTCACAGATTCAACCTAAGTAATGATAAAAGAGGATAAACCATGCCTTATGATTCAGTATGTGGAATAAAACTCACGGCTACTGAGAAAAATACGTGCTCACATCAAATTCATTTTCTGATTTACAATGTTTTGCAGCAGTTTAGTGTTCACTAGTGTGAAATTTATTATTATTTTGTGGTCTTCTATCAAATTTCAAATACTCAATGGAAATTTCCGCTTTGCAATCAACAAAAAATTTTGAAAAAATTAAATCGATTTATATTTATACGAAATGTATTCAGTACGTAGGTAGATATGGGGAATATAATATAATGAAATTGACTGATGAAATGTGTAAAGTTAATCATATAGGTGGGTACATCATCATTTCATTAATTTTTTACATGCGGTCAAATATACAACAATATTTATACGCGATTTGGTATTCATGTAAAGTTTTAGGAATATCTACTAAGCACCTATTAAAGCCGACAACTTGTTTGTTATCAAAAATTAAGCCACATTTTTATCTTTTCAACGCAATTACCATAAGAGACGACGTATTTTTTCGCGGATCAGTTAACTTGTTAATGCAAATGCAACATAAATTGCGCTTTAACATAACACTGTAAGGGTCACAGGGGTATAGATGGAATTTAAAGCTATCATTTGGCAACATTTAGGTTTTTCCTCTTTTTTTTTTCATTTTATTTTAGCCATCATCAACGATCCATTATAGTGTTATAGGGAAAGATGTTGTAGTATAAAGTTAGTATATAACTTAACGTTTTTGTATAACGATTATATTTACCGAAATTTGAAAATGATTTCGCAGCAGTAGGACTCAGAAATGTTTCTTATTTTCTCACGACAATAAATTATAGTAATTGTTATGGAGGAAAAATAATATCAGATTTTTTCTATTCCAATGTAGAAATATTATATACGAAATAAAGTACGTAGATTCGATTAAATTCTCAAAAAAAATTTACTACACGATTTCCTACTTTATCTTAAACATCTACTTATTATTATTCCTGCAATCAGATTATTACACAAAGAAATATATAGAACACGTACGAGTATCGGCGTATCATATTCAACAATACTTTACCAAAAGTTTGATTAAAAGTAAGAGTTTGTATTATATAGAAATATTGTTATCTATCTAGTTACCTAGTTACAGTTCGAAGTTTTGCGTTCAAAATTCTATCATTTCTTCTTAATTAGCCTGACTTTCTTTTCACCTTCCATCTCATTTGTGAAAAGAAAAGTCAAAATATTGCGCGTCTATAGGCTTTGATGAGAGAGAAACTAAGGAAACGATGATGGTAATATTTAATACCTCATTTCTGATTCAAAAAGTTCATTTTGACTATTCGGACGTTGAGTTCCGTTTAGGGCAACTTTCAAAGGGATACTTGATACATCAGAGTATTTATAATTCAAACAATCAAAAGTTAAATTATATAATAACTGGACAGTTGAACATCACTTGATTGAAAATATGGGCAGGTATAGGATGGGCTAAATTTTGCTTTTTTTGTAAATCTGCAAACGGCAGAGTTACAATCGTTTTGAAATAACCTCAAAAGAATGTGGTAAAAATTTTAGTACCGCAAGCCAATTCTTTCAACTTGCAAAATTCACTTAAAGTTCAAACATTTTCAAAAATTTTCAAGAAATGATTTTTTTGAAAATTTTTTTGCAAAGTAGAATTATTATACGCATTTGAACACAAAACTAACATTGTTGGAAAAATTTCGCCATTTTCCTTTTTTTTTAAGTTTAAAAAAAATCACTTTCTGCTTTTATTTATGATTTTCTGAAAAATCGTGAAGAAATTTTTTTTAGAACCCCCTTCCACTCCCTGAAATGGATTTAGGATACCAATTTTAGATGTTTAAGCGCAATATTTTAAATTCTATCCACCACATACGATTTTTCAAGATCATTCATAAAAGGTCTTTTTTTACTCATTTTATTAAAAATTGAGAAAATGACTTTTCGAAAAAAATTCCTTCACAAGGGACACATTTCATATCCCAACGAAAGTTCAAGGTCAGAATCAATAATATATTCTCAGAATTGTATGAAATTGAAAATGGAGTACCACAAGGATCAGTACTTAGCACCATACTATTTATA
>FIZR01029493.1:0-27848 GCA_900060175.1 Ferrisia virgata
GGGGGGGGGGGGGGGGGGGGGGGGGGGGGTTAAACACCCTCTTACAGCCAAAATGCACTTTTTGATCGTTAAAAAAGGACTTTTATTTCAAAAAATTTTCTCCAGCTTGGCTCGGACGTGCCATTTAATTGTTTATATAATTTCAACCCAAAAAGTGGAAACTTCCTTCTTCGGGTCATTGTTGGCTACGCCGCACAATTATTCACATAACAATGTATTAGCCCATCAAAAATTAGATTTTTGAAAGAAAAACTTGAAAATACGAGTAAAGGTGTTATTGAATATGCTGATTTCATTTTTAAAATTATTATGGATGAGAACTGAAATGGAGGTGAAGGAGGTGAGGCTAATGTACAAAATTTTGAAAAATTTCATGGGGAGTATCAAAATATAAGTTTTAAAGCCTTCTGATTTCAAATTTTACACAATTTTGGATATAAAACCAATCTAGATCACGAGTTGAGGGACGTGTGGGGGGAGGGGGAGGGGGGTCAAAATTACAAAGAGAAGGTGAGGCTAATGTACAAATTTTTGAAAAATTTCATGTGTGGTATCAAAATATAGGTTTTAGAGCCTTCTGATTTCAAATTTTACATAATTTTGGGTATAAAACGAATTTAGGTTACGAGTTGAGGGACGTGTGAGGGGAGAGGTGTCAAAAATCCGAAGAGGAGATGAGGCTAATGTTCAAAATTTTGAAAAATGTCATGTGGGGTATCAAAATATAGGATTTTAAGCCTTCTGATTTCAAATTTTACATAATTTCGAGTATAAAACCAATTTAGGTCAGGAGTTCAAGGAGGGGGGGGGGGTGAAGATCCAAAATTTTACGTGGGTGTCAAAATGCAGTTTTCTGGGAGTCTGATTTTAAATTGAATATAATCTTGACATATAACAATTTTGGACTCTAAATGAAGGAGAGAAAAGGAAGTCATGTGAGAAAAACTCAAAATTCTGTGTGGCGTATCAAAATGTAGGTTTTTAGGCCGGCTATTTTTAAGTTTAATAAATTTTGATTGTGTGACCAAATTGAGCTTGAAAGTGGGTGAGAGAATATTGAATTCAGGATTCGTACGATTTTGACTAATGTATCATTTTTGAGCGCATTAAAATTAATTTTCCAAAAGAATTGTAAATATTTGCAAAAATTTTCTATTGGTCATGAAACGTGTTATAATGTCACCAGTAAATCTTGAATATTTGAACTCTTAATGGCACTTTATGAAAAAGTGGCAGTCCATTATATAATCCAAAATTTACAAAAATCTGTATTTACTTAAATTCAGCATTATTTTGAATCATTCATACGCAAATGAAAAATGGAACATATTCCGCGAAAGTAGAAAAACAAAAACGAGTCACTGCACGGGTTGAAGTTGGTCTCTGATGGGTCAACGTCAGAATTCCTGCTAATCGGCCATTGGTTTCAACTTGAAATTATTTTTATGGATATAATAAAAATCCATCATCTGTGATTTTTTTCCTATTATTCAAAAAAAAAAAAAAGAGAGTAGGTAGAATAGAGCAACCGGAAATTAAGAACAAGAAATGGAAAGATCAAGAAAAAAGTCATGAAATTCAATTTGAAGTTCCCAGTAGACGCCCTGGTTTTTTTATACGATACTTATCGCGATGACGAAGAAAAAAAGTAGATCTGGTCCTCTTTTTTTGAAATTAATCAAATTTATAATTTGACATTCAAATGACAGAAATAATTGTCAATGAATAAAATTCCCTTCAAAAGTTGAATTGAATCGTAAAAATTTGCTGTTCATCAATATTACTTAAATTCGATAATTTTTTGATGGATTTACGTGTACGTTTACGTAGATTATAAAATGATAAATCGGCTAAAGAAGGGGAGAAGAGTGGAGTGGAAAGTGACCAACCGAAAATTTCTTGAATTTATTGCTCGAAAACCTGTTTTACTTTGACCGGGACAGTGAAATTTCATGTGCATGAAATTTCATCCTTCTTCGCTTTGTTCCGAAATAAGTTTACGTTTGGTAATTTAAAATTTTTCCCATGTCAATATAACGACATTTTCGTCTGCAGGCAAATCATTGCAAAATACGTGAAAAATAGCTTCAAGGTGTAAATTTTTTTCTCTATAAAATATGGGCTGATTATTATCGTACTGTTCTGCTTGCCACGTATGAAAGAAAAAAAACCTGCGTGTAAAGTAGACATTTTTACGAGCATGCAAATATTCTTTTATCGACGTTTGATTTTTTTAATGGTTTGTTTTTCTGGCGAGTATTCAAAAGCTATCCCTCACGCAATGCAGAGTACACCAAAGAGATGTGTAAAATTCGTTAAATATCTGGTCGAAATTTTTTTCGCCTTAATCTGTTGAAAAATTTTTCTCGTTGAAAATGCCCTACCGCCTTCGTACTATACGGGAAAAAAGGTCACGGTTTCTTTTTTCCTTCGACCTTTTTTGGTATAAACTTTTCGATTCCAAGATGATCCCTCTTATCTCCACCATCCTCCTACTATTGTACCGATACTGTGTATCTTTTCATCTTCACGCTTATAGGCGTTTTTAGTATTATGAAATTTATCGATGTCGACGTGACGTGCTGATCTTTTCTCTCTGTCTATCTGCGTTCTCGTCGTGACCGCCTACGCAGAAAATTGCAAACGTTTGCTGTGATTTTGATTTTTTCTCCTAAATTCGTATTCGTATTCGTTTCGTTCGTTTGTAATGTATTTGATAATTTCGAATGAGACGAGATGGAAAAATTGAGACATTTTTTGTTGCTGAAATTTTTTTTCGTTGGTTTTGACGTTTCATTCGTATGTGACGTGACTGGAGTTGGCGACGTGACGATGTATGGGTCTTGCTATTGGGGCTAGATTCGATAGCCGAATTTGTTTATTCGAAACTAGGACGAGGTCTGGGGAGGGGGGAATTTCGAATCGAAATTTGAAAGTAGAAAAAAGTACTCGTTAGTTTGCTGACTTGTTGGGTTTTCATATAAATAATTTGACGAAATATTTTTCTTTTTTCTTTTCGTTTGGCATTCATTTGCGTAGGATAGTTGAGTAGGTTTGGGTATATTGTAATTATATTCGTCGCCTTCGAAGATGTATCAACATTCAACAGGGGTAAAAAAAGAAAAAAAATTGAAAGAAAAAATGATAATAACGAGTACGAATGACGTCGTGTCGTATACGCAATGGCGAATGAATTTTTCTCGTTGAAATATCGCCATCGTACGTACTGGTGGTGGTACTCGTATATAAAATTGAACACGCGCCGTCCGTGTGATAATCAGCTGATATCCAGTCAGTTTGGCACAAACAAGGTGCAGATGGAGGTGGAGTCTCAGAGCTAGGCAGCAGAAATCGTGTGTGCTGTGCTGTGTATCGTATTATATGAAATACCTGCACCGTTATTATTATTATTTTTTTCTCTCCGTAGTCATGTATACGAAAATATCCAAGAAATAAGAGAAGGGAATTATTGAGCTGGGCGTGTTTTAAAGAAGAGGCACCTCGGCTCGGCGTTGTGCCGGGAAAATAAATATTATTAATTGGATTACGTTGGGAAAAATAGGTATTACTCATCGCGTACATGTACGACGTATACTTTAATACCTATGAACATCTCGTATTCTCGTGCAGATACCTAGGACCTAGGTTGTTATTGTAGCGAATTAATATATATTTAGGATATATACGTTGGCCGCTTATAACGAAGAAAAAAAAAAGCTGCCATGTTATTACGTATGTGTGTAATCATCGGTTGAAACTTTCATTCATTCGGTCTTCTGACTCGTGATAGAATAAAACATCGCCAACGCACGCGAAACCAACCTAGATGGAGCGCAATCCGGTGCAATAAATGTGAACGATGTTGACTGTAAGAGGTAGAAATAGACCCCCAGCATTGTAAAATATTCTTGTCTTTTTGTGGCCTGTTATAAAATTAGAAAAAAAAACGCCTTTCTTTTCAATGCATTTCTAGCCTGATTTTCGTGAAATATTGGAGTTATGCAAATCGTTATATTTATAGCGTTGAAAAAGCTGGCTCATGGTGAGGGGGAGGAGGGCTGAATAGTTGAAACCTCCAAAAAGCATAATTAGAACATTTAATTTATATATACAGGGTGTTTCGCTTCAATAGTAGGTATTTCATACTACAAGTACAGCAACTCAAATTACACGTATGTATTATGTTTTGCCTATACTAATCATAGTAGGAGTAAAGATACACAAATCTGAATTCTTTTTTGTAAAAATCTCATATTTATCGTTAAATTCGGTGAAAATCGAAAAAAAATTCCTTTTGCGGGGCAGTAGAATGGATCCATTTGTACTAGAACTATTGAGACCCCCCCCCCCCCAAAAGGCGTAGTCTGCATAACTCCCTGACCTCTGTACAAAGTTTCAAGGCGCTAACTCAATTAGGGCGACCTGTAAAGATGGACAATTAATCAAAAACGTTGAAGAAATGAATTTTTTGAACCTGTGATGGAATAGGTGAAGGATGGCGATTCGAACCCCCCAAAAAACGCACCCTGTGCACTACTGTCAACTACCTACCTAGTTTCAACCCTCTAAGCGAATCAGTACGACCTGTACAGACAAGCAATTGTCGAAATATTTGTAAAATAGTCGAAATGGACCGATTTCTTGGGTTGTAATTGATGCAGACAGATGATTTTTGGATAAGTTATACCTTTTTCGATCTTTTTCAAATTTTCATCCCCTCTTACCACATCCCCAAAAATGGACCTCCCCTAATTTGGACCATGGACCGTTCAAAGTTTAATAGAAAAATACTGTCAGCGAGTTTTGGCGAAATTTCAAATTTCAGCAATTTTGGTCGGTATGAGGCGGGGTAATTAATTTTTTCTCATAAGAGATTTAAGTAAAATAATTATATATATAAAAAAAGCATATCAGACTGATCGATTGTTATAGTCAGGGTTTCCCTTCGGTAAACCTGACTAAAAAAGCTATTGTAAGTATCCCATGTGAAAAACTTTCTCAAAGTAATGTGACCCCCCTCCCCCCACTCACTCACATCTGTCACGATTATATTTTCACCAAGTTGCTTACAAATTTTGGAAAAAATTTCATGTTTTTTTAGACTTTTCAAAAAAAAAATTCCTTAAAAATGTAAATTTCACCAAATAGCTGTTTTTGATGAAATATTTAATGAATTCAGATAAAATACAGTCCTATCGAAGCAGAACACCTTGTGTATTAAATTTCAATTTCTTTGCTCAATACGCAGGGATAGAAAAAAACCACCCGAATACCCAAAAGTTCAGTGTTTCGTGGGTGGCTGGGGGAAGAAGGGAGGGGTTGGTGACAATGGGTTGAAAAGTGGACATTGACAAGATTCAGCTCCCACCCTTTCACATGTCAAATTTTATTTTCGCAGTTCAATATTGGTAGAGTTAGGTTTGGGAAAAAGTTCAAAAAAAAGCATAAACTGCTCAGAAATCTATGCTTTGGGGGCGGTAATTGAGTTTCATGTGGGTAGTATATAAATTTAGTCGGGGTTCCAGATCTGCCTAGGAATAATTTTCGTATCTTCTTTAATGGATTGCGTTGCTTCATTTTTATTTTTTCATTCACAACCAAAGGCCATTCTCGCTCAGTTTTCGTTCTTTTAGTCAAACCTTGTTGTGATTCTTGTTTTTTTTTCTTTCAAATTTTAACAACCCCCTTCCCCTCCTTCACGAAAAATTACAATAATAACGCGTTAAAAACACGAATTTTAATTTTTCAATTTCTGTATGAAAAGTAGGGGCGTCTGCTTTTTGATTACGTTGCTTACGAATAAAAATGAATAATTTTTGCAAGTTTTATACTTTTCATAGTTGTTATCAAATTTTAGACTACTGAATCTCGCTCCACATCAATCATACTATTGTGTATATTTGTACTCTGCAGTGGAACTAACGGTTGGTAAAGTAGTGAAAAAGTAGAGCCCAATTTGGAGGAGAGTTATGCGAGGAACAAACTCAAAAAATAAGAAAAAACGATCAAAAAATCACATATTTGGGGCTGTGTGAAGAGGTTGAAATGGAACGGAAGAGTCGAAACCCCCAAAAGGCACATCTAGGGCCACTACTAAATGTGTATACCTAATTTCAGTTTCCTAGCTCAATTTGGAAGGGAGTTATATGAGCAAAAAACTCAAAAAATGAGAAAACTCGATCAGAAAACCACTTTTTTGGGGCTGTGAGGAGGTGCAATAGAGCTAGAAAGTCGGAACCCCCAAAAGATACTTCTAGGTCCCCAATTAAATGTACATACCAAATTTCAAGTTCGTAGCTCAATTTGGTTGGGCGATAGGAGTGGAACAGCCTTTTTTTAGGGTCAAAAAGGGGGGAAAACTCCCATATCTCTCCTCTAATTGACTTAGGAGCTTGATTTTTGGATATGTTATACAACTTTTGGTTCTCCATCAATTGGCCTAAAAAGTGGTAATTTTTCGTTTTTGTCTTTTCAGCACTCCCTCCCCTAAAATGGGGCAAAACTGAATTTTGACCCAAGGTCATCCTCGCTCAGATATATCCAATCCGCCGACAAACTGGAGCTAATTGATCGAATTGGAGCGATTTTGGTCGGTATCGAGCGGAGTAATTGATTTTAATGTTCGGGAGGGAGCAGGAGGGATAAGTAAAAAAATAAAAATGAATATCTGGCATGGCTAAAAATTGTCTTAATGTCTTCTAGGACCTCAAAACGGATTTTGTTGATACACCCCCCCCCCTCTTCATCCGCCGTTGGTCAATAGACTGTAATAGCTTGATTTTCATTGACAATATGATATAGAAAATCAGGCTGAAAAATACCTACAGATAATCAAAGGTCCGAAGGGACGATCGTAGGGGCAGATAGCTCAAAATTTTTGGAGGGGCTTCTTGCCCTACACCTTCGCTACTAAAACAAAAAATCACTTTTCATCGCTAACGTTTTTATTTCCAAAATATCACGAGTGAAAGTTACAAAAGCATGGGTGCATTTAAGAGAATTTTTGATCTTCAAGAATAGCATTTCCACTACTTTTAATTGTGCTTATGATCTCGTATTATTATATTTCCTTGAAAATATTCAGAAGGACTTGCTCAACATGGGGGGGGGGGACCTTACGCCCTGTCATGTCATGCCTTCTCTCTGTTTCCGCCTATGATGATTCTTTTCAGTTTTACCTGCTTTCAGTAATTATTTTGTTTTGTCATATCTCAGAGTTATAATCCAACAAATTATTTAATATTATTTCATCTGAAATTCTGTCTCATATATGTCTGGTCCTTAATTTTTCGTTTGTATTTGTTGTGTTCGATTTTCTTGTAGTTTTGAATTTTGAAAATTGAAACAAAAATTTGCTCGTCTTTGTATTGTTGTACTTGTATTCCATTTAATGGTAACTCTTGGCTTCTTGACCAACCAAAAAGTGCATAAATATTGCATATTATAATGTATTGCCTAATTTATTGTATATGTGGGTATGTTTGAGTTGTTATTTTTGCTGTTACTATTATTGTTTTGATAATATTTTTGGTGATGTTATTGCCACCAGGGTAGATATATTTGCTGATTTTTATATGTACACGATTACTTGCATATAATATATTTATGTGTATGACCATACATACACGTCTTCCATGTATGTAATAGACGTACCATGTATTAGAGCCTGGCGTATATACATAAAACAGAGGTTACAAAGTTATGGTGTATATGAGTCGTGTGTACTTTTAAGTGTACGTGTTTAATATACTATACATTTATACTTACTTAATATGCTGTGTAGATAAGCGAATCGACGGAATATGCGCAATAATAATAATAAAAGAGAATTAGCGTACCTACGCTGCGGTGTTTTTCTCGCAGAAATATGTGCATACGTATATCGCACGTCCATGTATTGTGTGGACTTTTAATTGCACGTGATGATATCGTATTGAAAGAAAAATCTCGTTCGAGTTGAAAATAATGAAAATAAAAAGAGTAAGTAATAGCGCATGTTGTGCGTGGTTGTGAGTTGTTGCTTGTTGCCTCGATCGGCTCGTATAAAGTAAAGAAAGTGAACGTATGTGTGTAAAATTTGCAAATATCTGATAAGTACGTCTTTTTTTTCTTTTTGTTTTTATTTCATTTTTTCTTCTTTTTTTTTTTTTTGCCGACGTTTAGAGTACTATCGATGTACGTCTATGTAACTTGTGTTCAATGGCTATGTACATGTATGTTTGGTACACGTGTGAAGAGATTTTTTCCAACTGCGTCATCGGTTTATCGAGATAATAATTATTCGTAAATCGTAATCAACTGCTTATGTATCTGATGTAATACTTTTGTTAAGTTGGCGAATGTTATTCGACATTGGAATAATGTCCAAGAGTAATGGAGATTTGCAAATTTGACTTTAGCTAATCTGAATTTAGTTACTATTTTTTTTTTACCACTGCAAAACTCAATATAACCGAATTTTATTGAGGGCCTGGTTTTCGTGTGGGGCTGTGCCGGAAAGGAACACGTAGGCACTTAGGGATCAACTTAGTTCGCGTGGTATCACGTTGTTGAGTGTGTGACTCGAAAATGAATTACGAGTGATAACGAAGTGATTATTTTGCCTGTAAGTTTTATTTTTGTAGCGATGCGTAAGATTGTTGTGTGTGGAAAAAACGATAATGGATAATGAGAGTGAGCACTCGAATCACTTGAATTTGATTTGTGTCAATGTTGAGGAAGGATAGGTTTTCGCAATTATCAAACGTACGAGACAGACATACCCGTATTTGTGGAGCATAAGTGCTTGATGAGAGAGAATCAGTACTGAATTTTTAGCCTACTTTTTGAGTAGGTACCTAGTTTTTTTACACTGATTTTCGGCGTCATATTGTCAATGAAAAGCGAGCTATTTCAGGCTATCGACCTACTACGTGGATGGAGAGGGGAGTATTGATGGAATTAGTTTTTGGGGTCGTAGAAGACCACAGTGGTCATTTTTGGCCTTGCCTGATGCTTATTTATTTTTATTTATGCAATTTATTTTTACCGAAATTAAAAATTATTATTTCTTCGACTCGATACCGACCAAAATCGGTTAAAGGGCAGAGGGCTTAGATCTGCTGTAGATTACATGTTTTGGAGCGCTGATCACCTTGACTCAAAATTCAGTTTTCCCTAAATTTGGGAGATGGGCTGCTGAGGGGATACGAATAGTCAAAATTGGTCGTTTTTAAACTAATCGATAGAAGATCAAAAGTTGTCAAAAATCAGCTTCCTAGGTTAATTAGGAGGGGTGAAGTGAGGACTTTTTTTTTGATCTTGAAAACTGAATTTCCCACGTATATACATATATCACTACTCCAAATTAAGACAGGGGGTTGAAATTTTACATGTACATCTAGCAGGTGCCCAGGAGGGGGGGGGGGGTCAGCTCTTCATTCTAGTTGCACCCCCTTACAATCCTAAAAAGAATCATTTTTTGGGCTGTGTTTCTTATTTTTCGACCTTGTAACACGCATAAATCCCCTTCAAATTGAACTAGGTGATTGAAATTCTATATGTAGATTTAGCAGAGGTCGAAGATGTAAATTTTGGAAGTTCAGCTATTCATTTCAATATCTATAGCTGTACTACCGCCTCTGTTCAAGAAAACTTATCGTAGAGCCTTTCTTTTTAGTCTAATTTTAGATGTGTCATATTATCAATGAAAACCAAGCTAATACAGTCTATCGACCAACGACGGTGGGGTGGGGGCAGCCACAAAATCCGTTTTGGGGTCCTAGAACACCATTGAAAATTTTTTTTCTCGAACATTAAAATCATTTATTTGGCTCGATACAGACGAAAATCACTCCAACTCGTCAATCGGCTCAGTTTGGCGGCGAATTAGATTTATATAAGTGGGGATGCCCTTGGGTTAAAATTCAGTTTTGCCCCGTTTTGGGGGTAGGGCGTGCTGAGGGGCCAAAAACATAAAAATTGTTCCTTTTTGAGTCAATCGATAGAGAATCCAAAGTTGTATAACATATCCAAAAATCAACCTCCTAGGTCAATCAGGAAGGAAGATATGAGAGGTTTCTCCCTTTTTGACCTTGACGAAGGGCGCTTCCTTTTTCTATCTCTTCGCAAAATGGAGCTAGGAAGTGGAAATTTGGTATGTGCATTGAGTAGGGGCCCTAGACATGTCTTCTTGGAGTCCCGACTTTTCAGCTTCATTGCTCCCCCTCACACCCCGGAAATGTGGTTTTTTGGTCAGGTTTTATCATTTTTCTAATTTTTTGAGTTTGTTCCTCGCCTCCAACTCTGCTCCAAATCGAGCTAAGAAGCTGGAATCCTTTATTTAACGATGATAATCGGTTTCTAAAAGTAACGTATTGCGATTCTTTTTTTCCAACTCATAATTGACTGTTCGGCGTGGGAGGAGTAAAGGTGGGATAAAATTACGCCCAAGAATTTTCGTCATTTCCAGTGTGATTACTATAGAATTTAGTGATTCCTCATTATTGTCGTGATTTGATTTATAATCGTATCAGATTACTTTTAATTCGTTAATTAACCTAAATTACTCACCATTTGGTTGTAAATTACCATAATTACCGTAAACTAAGGGAAACAGTTACCCGTGTAAGATAACTTACTTCGAATCATCGGTAATTTTATCCTTTCATCTGCACATACTGCACTTTATAATACGATGTAATTGCAGGTAATTCCACGTAATTACCGATTCCTCGTATTTAAATGTAGTCACAATGATGAATACTCGTCGTTCACCGAATTATCCGATTTGAGGATCACGCTCATTGATGACATTGTCACAGTACGGCGGTTCGCCCAGGAAGGTATGGGTAATTTTGTGTAATTATCCGTAATTACGGTTAATTATATTTATTACTGGATCGTTTTTCACGCTGTACAATACGTAATTATAGTTAATATTGCGGTTAAATGGTGACGTGTGTATTTTTGTCGTAATCACGGTAATTTTGGTAACTACTCGTATTACGGGTAGGTATTTACTTGTGAATTACCGTAAATACGAACCATTGCCTGGTATTACTATCGTATTGATAATGACCTCAAATCGCTGGGTATTGGTGAAATTCGCAATATGAAACCATTAAGGTGAGTAGCTCTTTGAAAATTACCGTAAATACTTCGTGATAACGGTGAATAGTTTCAAATAAATTTTTGTATGTTGATGTGTAATCTCTGCATTATTTTTGTGATTCCGTCGTATGCTGTTCATCGATTGCTGACAGTAATGGTAATTGCGGTAATTGCTGTTGAGTTACGGTAATATGAGGTAATTCGTGGTAATACTTGGTAAATTACAGTATTACCAGATGTATTACGTAATACTGGGTGAATTATAAAAATATCAAGTATATACAATTATACCGGATATATTGTGTAATACTTTGATAAATTACGTTGATATTGGGCAATTATGACAATACCGGGTATTTTACGGTATTACTTGTTGAATCAAGGGAGATGCCGAGTATATTAAGCAAATATTTGGTGGCTTATGGTAGTACTAGGTATATACTATCATAATTGATAAATTAGGGTAATACTGGGTAAATACAGTAATACTCTGTATATTACGGTAATAGTCCGCGTATTACGGTATTATTGGGTATATTATGGTACTACTTGATAAATTACCGGAATTCTGGGTATTTTACAACGTTATGTGGTGACTTATGGCAATACCAAGTATGTACTGTAATGCTCGGTAAATCACGGTAATAGCGAGTAAATACAGTAATACCCGGTCATTATGGTAATACCCGAATATCACAGTAATAATCGGTATATTTCGGTAATACTCGGTATAATACGGTAATAGTCCGCGTATTACGGTATTACTGGGTGTATTATGGCACTAATTGATAAATTACGAAAATTCTGGGTATTTTACAACATTATGTGGTGACAAATGGTAATGCCAAGTATGTACTGTAATACTCGGTAAATCATGGTAATAGCTAGTAAATACAGTAAAATACCCGGTTATTATGGTAATACCGGCATATCACAGTAATAATCGGTATATTTCGGTAATACTGGGTAATTATAGGTATTTGTGGTAATTCTCTATGTAAACGAGTTACCTTAATCGTTCGATATGCATTTAAATGATATATTTTCATTTTATTTCTGTTTGGTATCGTTCGGTATTTCTACAATTTTTTTTTTTTTATTTTGCTTTTTGTTACAGCAATTTCGGATATTTTTAGCTGAAAGTTGGAATTGCGAGGTGAATTCAGCGGTACAGCGAATACCTCGTAAAAGCGGCGACGTGCTAAATTTAGCGCCCGTATTATTCGTATCATCGAATTTATTTCGGTGTCCCGCAGCGACGTTTGCTGCTTAGCACGCGTTTGATTGACAAGCCGACGAAGAAAAATTGATACAGTTTCGCGCGTATTTTTCATCTCGACTCTTTTTTCAAGCAAACAAAAGATCACTCTACTTTCAAAGAAGAGCGTCTAGTGTGTTGAAAATTATCGCGAAAACGACGAAAAACGATTGCAATACGTGTCGTTTGCGTAACCCGTTGAAAAACGTTGTATTTCTACGTGTATAGATATAAATAATAAATTGAAATAGAAAATGGAAAGAGAATCGAATTCGATGCAGGCCTTGTGCCGATCGGGGTGCGGATTTTACGGTAATCCGTCTACGGACGGTCTCTGTTCACTTTGTTATAAAGAAGCTTTAAAAAAGAAACAACAACCACCGGGACCATCGCCTTCGGCATCCGCACAGGCAGCCGCCCAAGCCTTCACGACGTCCGCGTCCAATGCTGTTACCACTGCCTTTAACGCGTCCGCTGCTGCTAAATTTATGGACACGGCGATTCCAACGATTCCTGTAGTTAGCGCGCAAACGAACGCGGAAAAAAGAGAGGTTAGTATTACGGTAATAGTATGTATTTTTTGTTTAAAAAATAGGCGAGGTGTATGCGCAAGGGTGTGAGAAATACTCGACAGAATGTAACGAGGGTTACTTGGAGTTATTGTAAGTAGTCAAGACAGTTGGGTAGTGATCGGAACAGCAGCAGGTTGACCGGCATTTTATATGTATACTCTCGCCTTCGATGAAGTTGAGGCGTAGTCTAATGGCGGAATTCACTTCGGGGTTGGGTTGGTATTACCATGGAAATGGCGAAAAATCGACTGCCATGCGATAGGCGGGCCGTCGGTCGTGGGGTCGCGAGCGGGTCGTAGTAAGTCGCAGTGTTTTACATTCGCTCATCGAATTCCAGCGTATATTTTTTTTACGTGGAAATGTCTCGCTCGAACAAAAATAATCGAAAGAAAATCCGATTATCGAGAAATGGTACGAACGATCAACCGTTGCGTTGCTCGTCATCGTCGGGCTCTTCCAACTACTCGGACGATATGGACGTGATACGTAACGCGGTACTGGAGTCGTTGATGAAAAACGCGGGTGCGGCGACGGCGGCAGCGGCTGCCGCCGGGTCGGGGGCAGCGACGACCCCGACTCAGCCGCCGCCGCCCCACAAATCAGCGTTGACCAAAATCGCCGCAACCGCAGCCGAAGACTCGTCGTTATACGACGAACATCAGCATCGATACAATCGTCAACAACAACAACAACAAGGAAAGAGCGACGACGAAAGTCGCGCAGACGTGTCTTCCTCCTGCTGCCCGTCTTACATCACCAACACCAACACCACGACCACGACAACGCCTACGGTAGATTCGTCTCAGCGGAATAGAAAGCTCGAAACTCCTCCGGTAGCTGTGATATCATCATCATCATCATCATTAACGAAGGCGACCTGCTCCTCATCCCCTTCTGTATGCTCGACGACGGCCACCCATACGATAGAAGAATTAGCTGTAGCTGGCGAAACCTCGAATACGTCGTCGACGACGACGATGACGACGACCACCACCACAACCACAACCACGATACCGGCATTAGAGACGCAGGATAACCGCGCTCAGATCCAAGGCCAAGGTCAAGATCAGGATCAGATTCGTACCGATGTGAAAATCGTACGTATTAAGACTTTGGATACAGAAGAGAGTAAACTATTGTTGATCGTCGATGTGCTGGACCGTAACCCATTTCGTATCGAGGTAAATAACCAAAATGCTGCTACAACGGCCGCCGCCAAAAAACGTCGCGGAGTAGACGACGACGACGACGACAACAACAATGATGACGACGACGACGACGTGGCAGAAGATGGTGAACGTGAAGCGCAATCACAGCAGCCACCACAATCATCAGCACCACCAGCACCGCCACCATCATCATTACCGCCAGCGCCTCCGTCATCAGAGCAACAACAACCCCAACCCCACCACCATCGCGGCGCTAATAAATGTATCAAAGTGGACATCGAAGCGTTGAAACGCGGCGAATGCCCCAAAGAGATACGTAATCTGTGCACGAAGATACGCTCCCGTCGTATATACAAGTTACCGGACGAGTTGATGAGGAAATTCGATCAAAAAGGGCTGAAAGTGTTCGAGTGGCATAGCTTCAACAGACCAGACGAAGTTATCAAGCTTTTGCTAGACGATGGCGGCGGCGGCGGCGGTGCCGGAGCGGCCGGCGCCGGCACCGGTTCATCGGATGCGGTCGACGCGACGGCCGCAACCGCAGACGTGCTGCGTAAACGTATGATCATCGGATTCCGTCGTAGATCGACGGCGGCGACCACCACCACCGCCACCACCACCTCCTCCTCCTCTGCATCTACGACCACTGCATCAACATCGACATCGAACGGCGGCAGTTCGATGACCGTCGACGAACCGGCTGCCAAAATCAGACGCACGATGGCCACCGCCGGCGGCCAAGTGAAGCTCGTCAGAAATGCGCTACGCAGATCCAGACTGGCAACCGATCCGCGCAGCAGCCGTACTAGGATTTTGCAGAAGTTACTCAAAGAGTATAGCATATCTTCGGCGACCGCGGCCGGAGTCGGAGCTGGTAACTGCGCTAATACGGCCACCGTCTGGGATAGCGCTAGTCAGAACAAGATCAACAGATTGGTACGAAGTCATTTGGATCTGCGAGCCAAAGAGGCTACCGAACGAGCCAACAATAGACGCGGTAAAGAGCTCAATAACGATGTGACCGCTTCCACTATTATGGCTGTCGTACCGCGATCTTCGGCCGCCGGATGGAAATCTGCGGCAGCAACTGGCCTTTCTGCAGCGCAGTTCAGCATGTCGTCAGCGTTGAAACGCGATAATCTAGATGCTGCTAAAATATCGGTAAGTTTTCGCCATGAATGGATGGATGGATGGATCGAGCGAGCGGTCATACCATCGATTGTGAGCGAATGTATCGTGTTGGTGGATGATTTGAAGACGTTGTAGTCTTTGGCATCGTTATCTTTGGTTCCGAGATCACGTTGAAAGGGAGTTCACAGTAATTAGAAGATCCCACGGTGTGGTTATGTGTTCTGGGCTCGTATTCTTATCCTCGTCTCAAGTGCTAAAAGATGAGGCAAGTGCCGAAGGATTATTATTCGATATCTTAAAGATGATGTTAAAGAGTAAAGGAAAGGAACAAATCCTCATGCTGAAAAAACTGTAGTGACTATGATACCTAAGTTTGTTAGCTACGAAACCTCCCTCCTCTTTTAATTATCCGATCAAGATGTTGAACTCTGAATGGATGGCTGCTTCAGATTATCGAACTGCTCTGTAATTTGGAAAAGAGCGAAGAAACATTAAAAGAGTTCATTTATCTGGATTAACTTGTGAAGGAAAATCAATGGTAAAAGTTAAGGCAGCGATGACGTCAACAAGTGGCTTATAATTCGTATTGTTTACTTTTGAGAATTGGGGGTAATTTGTTCTTCGGTGATTATTGATTTTAAAAATTTTCCAACTCATTCACCCGGTGGTCGTCTTCGGCTCACAATTTAGAGCGGGCGGGGGGAGGGGCGGAAAGAGGTAATTGTTTACTTCGTATAAAATACGAAGAAGCTCGAAGCAAGTATTACGATCGCGTTAGTATTACATAAGTGATATGTTTAATAACTCGAAAAAATCGGGTCACTAATGTTGGATTTTTTTTTTATTACAGCTGAACGATGATAATGTTGATTCAGTTTCGAATAGTAATGCCGATGTAACCGCCATCGATGGCAATAGCGACGCTTTAAACAACAGTAACAACGATGATAACGACTCCAAGGCTAAGAAAAAGAATCGCTGCGCACTATGTCGTAAAAAAGTTGGCCTCACAGGTGAGTTGATCGTACTGGTAGTCTTAATCGTGTTTTTTCTTTTATCTATTGCGCTCTGCTAAGGTTTTTTTTTTCTTGTGCAACAGTGGCTGGTCTGAATTTTTTTTTTTTTTTTTGCCATCGGAGAATATTAATAACTTGACAAGGTACGAGCCAAAATTATTGCAATTTTGACATAAGGTTCGGTTAAGATGTATAACTTGTTCGAAAATCAACCCCCTGTAGTGATTAGGATCCATGAAATCCTCCTTTGGGATCCTTCGTGTGACAGGGGTGATTGTGGGGAGAGGGGAGTCCTGTCTGGATTTTTCAATTTCAATTCATCCTCTTACAAGTATAAAAATCTTTTTTTTTGCGATATTTTGAGAATATTGGGACTCTAGAGGCCATTCTAGTTGAAGTAGTGTATTAAAATTGTATGTGTAGAAAAGCTACTTCTGTAGGGAGTTTTCCCGAGTCCAGATTTTGGCTAAGTAAATTTTGGGTTGGAAAATTGTCGATCATGAGGAAATCAAAAAATTTACAACAAATTCAAAAATTTACTCCATATGGTAATTAGAGTTCAGGAAATCCATCTTCTAAGTTCATAGGGTAGGTGAAGGGAGTACTCAAAGCCATCCCCTTACAAGTTCAAAAAGTCAATTTTTTCAATATTTTCAGAGTATTGGAGCCCTTCACAGTGCATCCTAGTTGAACTAGCGGATTTGGGTGAGTCTATATTTAGGGGGGGGGGGGGATGTCGATCATAAGGAAATCAAAAAATTTATAACAAAATCAAAAATCTACTCCGTACGGTAATTAGGGTTCAGAAAATCTATCTTTCAAATTGATAGGGTAGGTGAAGGGAGGGGGAGGAGGATTCAAAGCCACCCCCTTACAAATTCAAAAAGTAGATTTCTTTTCAATATTTTTGGAGCATTGCACCCCTTTGCTGGCCATCCTAGTGGGACTAGCGTGTTGAAATTTTATGTGCAGATTGAGCAACTAATCAATAGGTACTTATTGGAAGTTTTCTGAGGTCCAGATTTAGTTGGTGCTCGAAGCCATCCCCTTTACTAGTTCAAAAAATCTATTTTTTCGATATTTTTGAAGTATTAGGACTCCTTCACAGGCCATCCTAATTGGACTAGCGTGTTGGAATGGTCTACGCAGATCTATGAAGTACCCAACCAGGTGCTTTTTGGGAGTTTTTTGTGGTCAAGATTTGGGTATGTCTAAACTTTTGGCGTAAAAAATTATCGATCTCGAAGAAATCAAAAAATTTGTTACAAATTCAATCAGATTCCAGGAAAGTCATCATCTTTTGTGCCCTTTTCTCCGTGCCCTTTCCAGGTGTAGAGGTTTCAAAGTCAATAGGGTAAGTGCAAAGGAAGCTGAAAAAGTGCCTTCTGGAGGTCTTGACTTTTCAACCGTAAACCATCCTTCCTTATAAGTCTGAGAAACCATTTTTTTTTTTTTTTTTCATTTTTTGAGAACCTGTACAGGTCATTCCAATTAAACTGCAATCAGGGGAAAATATCCGGGGCATGCCTTTTAGAAGACCTTCAAATCTCATCCCCAAATCAACTTCTCGTCCGGCTCCGAATGGAGGATTTTTTTTTGGATTTTTTTCACCAATTTCTCACTAATATTTTTATCATCATTTTTTTGCCATCTGAGGAGTTATGGGACTGTGATTTACTATTTTACATATTTTTTCTCATATGCTTCTGACGTTCAGTTTGAAAGGTTCTATTTTAAGTGAGTCTCAGCTTGGGTTTGTATAATGAGTGGAAATTTTGTTATTCTAATTCTTGGTGTATGCGACATAATTGTGTATTGAAAAATTTTCGAACTTGGTACCCCAATTCATATACAGCTATAGAAAATGCCTGGTTCGGTGAAATGTCTAAAAAAAAAAGATATAACCCGTTTATTTAGTCGAGTGGTTCGAGTATTTTTTCGTTATTGATAATGTATTTTCTTCTATTCAAACTTTCTTCGGGACTAATGTTCAGCTCATTTTGGAATATTTTTCATATCACGTCGAGAGGCATAGAAAAGCTTGAAATTATTTTCGATAAATTCACGCCTCAGTATTTTTCATCTGTTGCACTGCCTTCCGCTGTGTTTAATTTTTCACGGTATCGTTATGAGTTTTTTTTTTTCCTGGAATTGGTCGGCGCGTGTGTAACCTTGAGAAAGTATAATGAAAAGATCGCTTTGACGAAGTGGTCGAAGGGGAAGGGTTGAAAAAAAAATTCTCTAATTAAAATCTATTCTTTTTTCTCGTATTGGGTTGAAGGGCTGAAGACAAAAATGAAAAAAAGACAATGAACAAGGTAATGTTGTATTTTCTTTCAATAGTCCCTCCACTCCGCCTGCAGTTGAAAAACTACCCATTTCGCACGTGTTTCTCTGCGTAGAGTGATGTTGAGATAGATGTACGAAAGCACAGAACGGTAGTGAGGGTAATACCGGGGGTGGGGGGAGGGGGTAAGAAATTGATTTATTTAATATTCAGCTCGAGTTCGCCGGCTGAGAAATTTTATTGCACAGAGTAGCCTACGACGAAGAAGGGAGGACGAGACAGTAACGATGATGATGATGATGATGATGATGAGTAAATTAAGGAAAGATAGGACAACTGACTGCGATGGATAGTACGTTTCAGCAGAATTTAGTATGCCACGGTAGCTTTCGCCGGTGGTTTTTTTCGTTTTCTCGTTAATGAGTTGTGTAAATATTAAGCGCAGCCCAAATTTAGATTAAAATTTATCGTCTAGATTCCAAAGTACGTGGGAGAGAAAGAAGCTCGTAGTGGAGTTTCGACGATGTCCTAGAATAATGGATTTTTTTTTACTCTCTTATTCTAAATTTATCGCGTTAATTTTTACGTAAAAAATATTCATCGTAAATTAATATGGAAATTTTTTTCTACGTTTTTTTTTTTTTTAGGTTTCGAATGCCGTTGCGGAGGCCTGTACTGTGGTATTCACCGATATTCAGATAAACACAATTGTACTTTCGATTACCGACAACTGGGAGCTCAAGAAATACGACGAAATAATCCGGTCGTGATCGGAGAGAAAATACAGAAAATATAACCCCGCCTGACGTCGGACGCGTCGTCGTACATGATGAATTTTTCTTCTTTTCTTCGTTATTATATTATATTATATATATATTGATATGATAATTTGTCGTCATCGTCGTCGTCGTGGCCGCCATGGCCGTCATCGTTACACGCGGATCGTCGTTTATTTTGATTTTTTTTCTTGATTTTTGTTTATTTGTTTATTTTTGAAATTTTTTTTCTTTCTTTTGAATTTTTTTCCTTTATCTTTTTTTTTTTTTTTTTTCATTTTTTTTTTTCTTTTTTTTTTTGAAATTTTTTTTTTTTTTTTTGAATTTTTTTCCTTTTTTTTTTTTTTTTTTTTTTTTCATTATTCTTTCTCTTAATCGAAGTGGTCGTCGTTGTCATCGTCGCCGCAGCAAATGTATAAACAAAACAAAAAAATGGAAAAAAATGAAAAAAAAAAGTCGTTAATAAGCTTAATACCTGTTTTTTTTTCTCTCTCTTTAATGCGCATATTACCAAGTAACGTCGTGTTAGAGCGCCGCAAGAACGATTATATAATTTTATTTCGTATTTTTTTTTTCTTTCTTTCTTTTTTTTTTTTTCGTTTTTTTTTCCTCTCCTTTTCTTTATATAATATTGTATAATTCTACTGTGTAATACCTACGTATGCGATATGATCTAATGGTGCGTTATTCTCATTTTTTTTTCGTCCCTTTTGTGCTCCCCCTTTCCCATGTTCCCACCATACGTCGTCGTTTTGTAATGTTATGTACCTAATACCTTCCCTGTGTCCCTATTGTTTTTATTTTTTTTTTCTACGATTTTGGCGGAAATTTAGAACTTAACGTTGAGAATTTAGTTTCGTATCGATTTATTTTATTTTTTTTTTTTGCAACGAATTTCGAAAAAAATTGGTAAATTGCTCGGATACTTACTCTTTTCTCTTGTATCGTTTGTAGAATCGTCAAAAATTCAGTACGAAATTATTATAGTTTTTTTTTTTTTCATTTACTTATCGAATGTAGTTGTTTTTTGGATATTTTTTTTTTCAGCTTCCTAAATCCGTAAATGATCTCGTAGATGTTGTGGAAAATTTTTGATGTTTTTTTTTCTTTTTTTTTTTTTTTGGACTCTTTATTGCTTGTATTTTGCTATTACACGGTGGTTACCGGAAATATGTCGTTGTACCTGGTGTCTTAGCGGGGAGGGGCTTGAGTCCGAAATTTATGGATATTTTCGTGTGGAAATGATTGAATTTTATTATCTATTTAGATGGAATCGAACCGACTTTCGTTTGTTCAATTTATTAGCATGAAAATGTATAGATTTAATGTAACCGTTGTTAAAAAACAAAAAATCGTAAAAAGCATTTTTTTTTCAGTCGCCAAAATCACTGCGCAGTGAAAAATTTATATTTTGTACCTGGCCATATTTGTATCGTAATTTTTTTTCTCTTTGTGGAAATTAATACTTACTGTAAAATTGTATCGGATGATTGATGGTGTGTGTGTGTGTAAAGTGCAGTTGTGCGATCGTATCACGATTCAAATTGTACATGGAACTTTGTAAAAGGTGATCGAAACGAATCTATCGAGAATTAAATAGTTGTTTTTTTCCAAGAGAGAGAGTTTTTAGACGTTAAAAATTAATATGTTTGTTGTTCTTTGTGGAACGATGATCGATTGATTTACCTTTTTGGCATGAATTTTTAATTGGATTTTGTTCGGTTAAGTTTCTTTCTTCTTAATTATTTTTTGTCGTTGTTTTTTTTCTTTTTCTTTTTTTTTTCTTTTTTTTTTTTTTAATAGTTTCGTTTATTTTTCTTTTTTCTTTGTTTGTTGGCTGATTTATATATTATATGAGATAAGAGATTGTACGCATTAAATTTGACCCGGCTTCTTGTGTTTATTTTTACGGATTTATTATGATGATTTATTATTATTATTAATATTATGATTTTTTTTTTTTTTTTTGGATTTTTTTTTCTATAGTATTAAAGGAAGCTTGTGTGATATGTTTGTCTTAAATTCAATCGATATTGGACTTTTGTTACTTAATTTAAGTTTTGAAAATAGGGTAGATTCGTTATGTACTTTTGTGTTTCTCTTATGATTCCCCCCTCCCTTTCCCCCGTTTCCCCTTCTGTATTAATTTTTAATTTCTCTTATTATTTTCTTCTTTTTTTTTTGTCGCCTTGTTTCTTCTCACGTAACGATGTAATGATATGGCTGCCGCCGCCCCCCTGCTGCTGCTGTCGCCGTCGTTACCGCTGCCGCCGTTCCGCGTCTATGTTACTTTGTGATAGATATAAAGATAATGAGCCCCCTTCCTTTCCCCCCGCCCCTCCCCCTCACCTGCTATTTTTGGTCCCTTGTCTCTCCTTTTATAGCAATTGTACTATTTGTAATGCGCTGAAAAAAAAATGAAGGTAAAAAAAGTTTGACTCGTGTCTGAGGCGGAAGCCTTCCTCGACCGGAGCAGTTGGTATGTCAATTATTTTCGGAGTAAAAAGTGGAACTTATAGTAACGGATATGAAATTCGTCGACAAACGTTACGGTATTATTTGTATAGTTTTATTTCGATGTAGAAATAATATTAATGATTTTTAATTTTAAAAAGAAGAAATTTTAAATACCTCTAATATTGGCCATATTATGTAATGTTTCCATATAATTATGTGTATTATATGTGACGTGTATCGTAAGGTCGATGTATTCGTATTTCGTGAGCTAGCTCGTTGGTCGAGGATGGTGCCTATAAATTCGAGTTTTTTTCGTCTTCGAATAATTTTCCATTTCTTTCTTTCTCTCTCTCTCTCTCTCTCTCTCAGTCTGTTTCTCTTTTGAGCCAAGTTAGAAGAATGTATGTGTGTTTTCTTAATTATGTACTGTATATATTTGTAGCGGTTCATATCATTTACCTTTTTGATGTAATTTTTGAGACGATAGTAACGTAAAAAAAAAAAAAAAAAAAAAAAAAGGGGGGGGTTTTTTTTTTTTTTAATTTTTTAAAAAAAGATAGTAACGAAAAAAAAAAAAAAAAAAAAAAAGATGAGAGAGTTTGATTTTTTTTTAATCTTGTCAAAAAAATATGGTTTGGATTTTTTTCTTTGGTAAATTGATTTTTGACACCTTTTTTTTTCCTTTTTTTTTTTTTTTTTTATCTTCTTCGAACGTACACGAACTGGAATTTGTTATTTACTGTGTGCGGGTCCAGTTACCATAGTATTTTATCGCCTGCTTGCAGATAAAAAAATAAAAATCTAAGACGAAAATACCATCTGTATTTGCTGCATTATTACACAGGGTTTTTGTTTTGAAAATTTTACTGGTATATTTTTTTTTTGTTTTCTCGTTTTATTCTTCTCGTATAAATTTTGGAAAACAAGTACAAATTCATGTGATATAAATAAAAGCCAATAGATGAATACTGTCTGATATATGTATGTATGTGTGTGTGTGTGTGTGTGTATGTGCGAGTCTTATGTAGAGAAGAACTAGTATTCTTTGAATCATGATAGATTTATCACATTGTGAAAAAAATAATTTAAAAAAAAAATTACAGGTGCACTGAGATAATACGCAGATGCTTTTTTTTTTATTGGTAACGCTGCGGTATCGTGTGTATTTTTAATATAGTTATTATAATTACACGCTTGTAATTTTTTTTTCTCCATTTTGTTTTACCACGTACGTAGATATTTTAATTATTTGCGTATTTTTATGTACTTCTACCTACCTACCTACCTACCTACCTACCTACCTTACCTTTATACCCGAACGTATATAATGTGACGTTACAGTTTTGGTGGTTTTTACAACGTGTACAGATAGAAATGAAATGTCATGTTTATTTTTTTTCTAGAAGAAAATGAAAAAAAAAAAAAAAAAAATAAAAAAAAAAAAAAAGAAAAAAAAAAAAAAAAAAAATGAAAAAAAAGGTAGTCCGAGAGAACCCGGCAGCGTACATAGGTAGTTGAAACGATCCGACCTATGCTATCTACGGTTTTCTCGTCGTTTGAAAATTTTGAAATTTTGTATATATGCTTGAAAATTTTAGCGGACTAAGTTACGATTTTTTTTTTCGCCCTTTCTTGTTCTTTTACTACAAATTAAAAACCCTACACTAAGTCTCGTTTGTTTATTATTCCTCTGATGATGATTTGCGATGATAAAAATAAAAGTATAATGATTTCTGTAATTAGTATTTGTTTAAAATGTGTAAATGAATATTTTTTATTTTTAATTTGTATAGATTTGATTGCAAAAACTTTATTTTATTAGTTATGATACATTCTGTCATTTATTTAACATTTATGGATTATAACTCGAGTAAATGATTAAAAAGTTGAGTAGTTTTTATTCGGTGTTGTTTGTGTTGGGTATGTTTATAGTTTACTTGATGTATACGAGTGTTTCATCTTCGTGTGTGAATTAATATCACAAAAAAAAAAAAAGGTCGACGAGGCTAATAGTAAACACGTTAGCATTAAAAATTTTCTTTTCTCGTGTTTTTTGATTAAGAAGACTTCAACATCAATTTTTTTTTCCAAGTCAGGTGAAACTACGTAGTTTAAGATATCGATTCACGTAGGTATTAGAAAAATAATTTCGCATCTACCGAATCTTAATTATGAAGTGTTTACAATGATCCGAGATAACTTGGGGCAATGGTAAACGCAGAGATGGAAGACAGAGTGATTTTCAGGTTTCGTTCTTGTTTTTGTTCTTACGAATCGAAATTTTTGTACTCGTTAGTTTTGTTTCTACCTATTTAGGATTTGTGCACTTTGTTCTCGTTTTTTTTTCTGTTCTTCACAGTTTTTGAAATATTGTTCTCGTTTTTCAGTTCTTGTTCTTTATTTGATTTTGTTTGGTTCTCTGTTCTCGTTCTTGTTGGTTTTTGCTTGACTACTCCACTCGCCAAATTTTTTAAAATTTTTGTACAAGTCATCAAATTGTTGAAAACGTTAATGAAAACGAGAGTAAGATGTCGAAAAAAATCACTAAAATGTGCTAAAATTACAACAAACCGAGGAATTATTCGCTGAAATTCAGAAAAAAGAAAAAAATAGGAAAAATAGTTGTTCTTGTTTTTATTAGCCACATTTTCAGATTTTCCATTATCATAGTGTCAATGAAAACCAGGCTATTACAGATTATGGACCAACGACGGATGAGGGCAGGGGGGAATATCAACGAAATCTGTTTTGGGGTCCTGGAAGACCATTAAGGCAATTTTTAACCATGTCAGATATTTATTTTCATTTTTTATACCAAAATCACTATCGGCTCAGTTTAGTGGCGAATTAGATATAAATGAGTGGAGATGAACTTCGGTCAAAATTCATTTTTGCCCTATTTTGGGGGAGAAGATGCTGAGGGGTCAAGAACGCAAAAATTGTCCCTTTTTAAGCCTATTAATAGAGAATCTAAAGTTGTATAACATATCCAAAAATCAACCTCCTAAGTTAATAAGGAGCGGAAATATGGTGGTTTTCTCCCTTTTTTGATCCTGAAAAAGGGCTGTTCGTCCCCTATTTCTCCACAAAATTGAGCTTGCAAGTTGAAATTTGGTATGTACATTTAGTTAGGGCCTTAGATGCGTCTTTTGGGCGTTCCGGCTTTTCAACTCCATTGCATCACCTTACAGTCCTTAATTTATGGGTTTTTGGTGGTTTTTTCTTATTTTTTTCAGTTTATTCCTCGCATAATTCTCTTCCAAATTGAGCTAAGTAGTTAAAATTAGGCATGTACATTTAGTAGGGGCCTTAAATGTGCCTTTTGGGGGTCTAGACGTTTTAGCTCGCAATGCTAATTTGGAAAAAAGCATCGCTTCACGATGCTTTGTTTTCGAATAAATTATCAACGTTTTTTTTTTGTTTTTAAAAAACGGTAAAATGACTTTCATTGAGCTTGTTTTTGTTTCGTTCTTCAATCACTCAACTTTATTGTTCTTTTTTTGGTTCTTGTTCTCTTAATTCGCGTGTTTTTTTACGTTCTTGGTTCTCAGTTCTTCGTTGTTCTTCCACCCCTGGCTAAACATACTCGAAGGAAGAAATAACACGATAAGATTTGAAATTTCATCATTTTGAAAAGTAAATGAGTACTTGGAACAAAAATTGAAATTTGATAGTTACAGAAAACCAAT
The DNA here is from genome assembly GCA_900060175.1 of Ferrisia virgata. Taxonomy (NCBI): domain Eukaryota; kingdom Metazoa; phylum Arthropoda; class Insecta; order Hemiptera; family Pseudococcidae; genus Ferrisia; species Ferrisia virgata. The sequence goes on from FIZR01029493.1 coordinate 25,447, forward strand.
GAAATAGTAAACATTAAAAATTTTATAATTTTGAAAAACTATTTCACTGATAGGAAATTAACTTCGAATCAAAACTAAAAATTTACCACAGAAGTTCAAAGTAAACACACAGAGCATCTGTTGTAGTGGTGAAAATTAGCCCAAAAACGTGAAATTTTTGTTAACCTGTACCAAAGAACAAAATCTTCATGACATGTCAAAAACGAAACCATGACTAAAATTACAACCAGGGTAAGATGTCATTTTTGACATTATGTTGTGGCAATTTTTTCTTAAATTTAACATTAAATGTTGTTTTTGACATCTGTTTGGTCATATAAAGGTTAAGTGTTAACATATTTGTAACAATTTGACTGAATAAAATTTCAACAAGGTACATTAATGCAAAGGAATATTTCAAAATGAATATAAAATTTTAAATTATTACAGTTTTAGAAAAATGTTGATATCTTAGTCGACATGTGAGGGTTTTACTTTCATCTCTCGTTCGGAAGTATCAATGTTTGGATGTAAGAAATTTCCAAAAATTGATTTTAATAGCGATGCTGTGTGTCAAATTTGAAAATTTTTTAAATGATTATTTATTTTTTAGCATAAAGTGGGACTTTGCGTTACAAAGTTGGCAAACGCAATCTCTAAGGCAGTATTTTTTAGGCAGATCAATTTTTCCATTTTTTTCCTCGCTTGAGAGTTGATAATTAAAAAGAATTGAGCCAAATACAAAGAATAATGTTAATTCGAAATGATTGAACCGTTGAATCCATTCAAATATATGGTTAATGGAAATGTCAGCTGTTTTTGAAAAATTTCAGCAATATCAGTTCTGTTAAAAGTTTACGCAGGATTTCTCGAAAACAATTGAACGGAATTCGATGAATTTTGGATATGGTATAGAAAACTGTAGCCCCGACAGGTCTACAGTGCCCTTTTTTTGATTCTTTTCACCTAGCAAGAATATTATCATGCTAAACCAGAACACTGAAGTAAAAAATTCAAAAAAGGACTCTGTTCACGTGTCGAGGGTAATGTTTTCTTCAACATGTCCAAAATTCATCGAATTCCGTTCGGTTGTTTTCGAGAAATCATGCAGAAACGACATGGCTAAAATTTCTTAAAAATGGCAAAAATTCCGATTGAACGTCTCTCCAAATAGATTCAACATTTCAACAGTTCCATTACTTCAAATAAAAATTATTCTTTGAAATATGGGTGTCGAAAAAAAGTACCCTATAAAAAGAAACGCGAACGTCAAGTCCCACGTAAAGCTCGATTAACCAAGAAGTTTCAGCGATAAAATTATGCTTATTGGATTTCTTCTCGATTGGAACATACCATAGTAATAATGGCGTTGAAGATTGAAGATGCTCAGATAGATTTAAGATTCAAAATTCAAAATTAAACCGTTTATTTACTTAATCTAACCTAAGCTTGGATCACAACGTGAACGCATGGAATTTGAAATGATGGAATGTTCTAGAAGGTTCGATACCAGATAGTTTGTACCTACGGTTCCTATTTCGTAGCCGGTTACCAGCTGCGAAAAGTGGGGATGGTAGTGATTTACAGCTTTAGTACTGCGTAGTTTGTTTAGTTTGGTGATCAGTCTGGTTCGTTGTCTGTTCTTTGACGCATGTCCTTTCGCTGGTTGGTCGTTGAATGCCTGTTCGGTTGTGCCATGCGATACACGGTGCTTGTTTTTTTTCTCTTGTTTCGATTTGATTGTATTATCAGGTTATCTTATCTGTGTGGATTGAATTCAATATTAAAATAACTCGTGTTTGTGTTGTGATTCTCATTAACGTAGATGGAAATAATGCAAGTTGTAATTTATAATTTTATTTCGAACATCGGATGGTTTTCGTACTTGGTTGGCCATCTTGTATTGGATTGATCAAGAGTGTTGAAAGGTCAGTGAAAATCATTGTAAATTAATTAAAACTTTGAAATAAGTTTATAATGGGTAAAAACTGTAGTGATTTTCGATTAGTTTTTGTACTTTTTAACCAAGTTTTTGCCCACGTTTGGTATAACCAGCGTTTTAGGTGTTCGTATATTATTCATATAAGTGTGAATGACGCAATTGCACAATACCGAACGATCTCAAGTAGGGGTAGTTGTCAAATTTCTCCATCTTCTTCAGAAATGCTATGTACCTATAACGGTAACGGCTTTCCGTCTTTAGTCGAGTCAATCTCGGTTTGGGTTTTAGTTGTTACTAAGAAACCATATACCATTTTTTTTTGGAGGGTGAAGAGAATAGGTTCAGTAAAGAGTGCGATCTTTTCAATCTTTTTTGATATTGCGAATCCGACTCTTAGAAGGGTGATTTGAATCGCGGCCTGATGAACTAGCTGAAAAACACCAGCAAGATAAGTGACAACTGGGGGGGGGGGGGGAATTTC
>FIZR01029494.1:0-14407 GCA_900060175.1 Ferrisia virgata
TAAGCTTTCCTACGAATACATTAAATATCATCCTTAGAAACTAATTATCCCTGATGCTGACTTAAAAATGACTGAATATAAAAAGACTGACCATCCTTCTTCCATGATTAAAAATAAATACCTTCAAATTATAACAAGCTACCTCGACTACAAATAATGCTTCACTGACGGTTCAAAAATTGAATCCCAACATGCCGGTTACGCTTTCTCCATCGACGGACTCGAATTTTTCTCCCATGGGCCATTTATGTATTTGGACTGTTACGAGTGGTATTTATAGCAATTATTTCAAAATAAATAAAAATTCAAAATTTTTTTCAATTTTTGGACTTTTTCAATAAATTATTCACTTTAGACAGTTCCGAATTGTACGTGGAGTTAGTAGTAGACTAGCGCATTAAAGTCATCGTGATAGTGAATATAAGTGGCCCATAATTACAGTAATGAAATTATACAAGGGACCTATTGAAATTCATCACATTGGGAAGATGGTAGCGATTGTAAGATCCCCTCGATCCGATACTGCTTATACCATCAACCAAGCGTTTGAAAAATTTCAGGGTAGGCGAATTGAAATTTTCTATTTTTTCAAAAATCTCAGCAAAAGAGACTAATACCTCAAATATATATCCAAAAAATTTATTTAGTTCAAAAAAATTAAATCTTATCGAAACTGTGGAAAAGTTTTGCATCGCAGGGTAGCCAATTTTTCTATTTTGGTGATAGCTGAAATATTACCATATTAGGGCATTGGAATTAATTTTTCAGCTGGTAGTCCTGCAGTGCAAAACTTTTAAGCGATTTCGATCTGAAAATTAATTTTTTGGTGGCGCGTATTTCACATGATATACCATTTTATTACATGTTTTGAACAATGAAAAATCTCGATTTTTACAATATGTAAATTTTTACCCATAGAATTGTCAAAGATCTGGGGAGATGCAGAAACTAAAACTCACACTTTATCGGCTCTATGATCGGTACCCTGCATCACATTTATTAGGTGTATATGTGAGAAAATGTTTTTTTTTTTTTTTTTTTTTTTTAAAAAAATGACCCTACCAAGAGAACTCGAGCTTCGCCTTCTTTCGAATTAAGGATAATGGAATTTTGATTCAAAATCAACTTCTCTCGTGGGTTTGATCAAAATCCAAAGCACGACACAAATTACAGTAGTCATTGGCGCACTCAAGGGGGGCGGAAAGGAGGGACTAGTAGGCTATAATCTCGTCCACAAATCATTTAAAAATTAATTATGAACCGTATCACAAAATAATTTTATTTCAACACGTAATAAAATCTGGGTCTCAAAAATATGTTTAAACCTTCCATTTCAAAAAAAAAGTTCAATTCTTTGTGGGCGATGATTATAAAATAATGTTACTAATTCTTATTTCTCTTTCAACATCTTGTCCTTCGCCCCTCCCACAAAAAATTCTTAGTGCACTTGTGGCTGTAGTTCATTTTATTAATTTACATAAGTGCGTGACAATTGATAAAAGTAAATCAAACAGGAGCTTATGCCTATATAAATATCAACAATAGGTTTCAGCAAGAGTAATTTTGACTTATTATTCTAGAATCAACACCGTGTTATTATCGACATCGCGAGGTTATTTTTTTCTAATTTTAACATACAAGTGGTGCATTTTTTATTTACCTAATAAATATTTTCATCAATTATCGCATACTTTAGGACTTAATTTTTCATAAGATTCATAACTCACACATATACTTAAGTATTTTCACTCGCAACAGACCTACAGTATTTTAGATATAACCATAACTAATGATTTATCGTCTGGTTCGCCTATTTGTAGATGAAATACGAGAACGAAGTAAGCATATTATACGCAGCAGACGATTCGATTTTCCAAATGAAAAAGTTTAGCTATAACAAATCCACTCAATTCGAACATTTTAGCAGAATTAGTCTTCTGTACACCTTACCAGGAGTATCAGCAAATCGATGTAGTAGGTAACTATTATACGGTACATAAGATTTTCCAATAACTGATTTTTGATTCGTTATTTCAAACACTAAACCAAGGAGATGATGAAAATAATGAATTCAACTTTTAAAAAAACGACTAAGGTAATTTGCCAAATGTTGATAACTTGCTAGTAGTTGATAATTTTGTCTTTGAAGCTGATTTGTGAGACAATTATATGACATGGATCAAAAACATCAATGATATTTCGGAGAGCTCATTCAATTTAGAGTAGAACACCGTCAATGTTGAGCCCAGCCATGAGTTGATAATTTTACTATATCCATTTTACGAAACAGAAGCAAAAAATTCCGTTTTGTAGTATTTTTGTCAAGTGTTCTAGTTTGAAATTATCTTTTTTCTCGAAATTTTGTAAAAGAGATACCGAAACTGTGTCTATGCCAAAATGATGGACACATATGGAAGGATCTACAAAGAATCACATGTCTAGGTTCAGTTGGAGGGGAGGAAAAGGGGTTATCAACTACTGGCTAATGAAAATCGCTTACTCACTTATCAATAGTTGGTAATGCAAAAAATTACTGAAAATTAATAAAATATCCAAAAAAAATATATTAGTTCGAGGTACCCAATTCACACCAGAGAATTTGATCAACATCAATTCTCATAGTTACCTGTTAAGAAATTTTCATTTATTAGCAAATTAAATTTTTTTTCACGTTTGCTGTAATCAATAGCCTTTGCCCCCCTCAAAGTGATATGTTTGGCAAAAAATATTTTTAGGGCAATCAGTATTGGTATTTAGATCAATGAAACATCATTTTGAACATTTTTCGTGTAAACAACTACTAAACTATCAACTACTGGCAAGTAGCCTGAGGTTGATTTGGAATTTTTTCCACGTATAGGTGATTTAAGTGGCGGTTCAACAACATGGTGGATAGATGGGGTATACATTGGAGTATAATATATCAATTTTTCAGAATTTTTTCATCATTACTTGCCACGTAGTTATAAAAAAAGTAAAAAAAAATCCTCTTACTTATCAACTACTGGCAAATTACCGTAATTGAAGACCGAAGACTACCTTTATCCGAAGGAAATGATGGATATATTTACATATTAGAACCCTAATATTATATTCGGAAATTTCTTCACTAATTATTCGATTCCAAAATTATAAGCCGATATACTGTCACTTTTTTTTCCAACTTACGTACCCACTGAAATATAAAACCTCAGTCCTTATTTCGCGTCATAATGATAAATTATTAATTTAACGACATACTCTAACCTAGCTGTCAACATTCAAATTTTTTTTTAAATTAATTACCAACCATTAGAACAATAAATGAATCAACATTGATCTGACGAGAGCAAAAAAAGAAAACTTGACAAAAAAAAAAAAAATACGAGTATACCTATTTAAAATTTCAAACCAAAAATTCAAACGTCAGAAATTGAGAAAATATTCTAAGAATTCAAAAAAGAAAAAATGATATCTAAGTAAATAAATAAAAAGCTATACATAATTACTTCCTTGAGGAAGTCGAGTATATCTTCAAGGATTTTTATTATAAATATTTTAATTTTATTATTCATTAATATCCTTCGCTTTAATCAAAGTAGATACGCGCTTATATACAACAACTCAACAAGAATATTTTCTTTCACGTCACCGATTATTTTTTATTAATTTGAAAGAATTTATGCCAAGGATTAATGAAATTTCAATTCATAAAAAATACGATACTAATACCGCACCAGTAACCATCAAATATTACATACAGATAGATACTCAAAAAATATCTATATAAAATTTGATCGAGTAATTGTTCTTACTTACCCCGTATTGGTAATCTGGTAAAATTGTTGAATTCAAAACATTTGGAACGTTATTTTATGATCGCCCTGCAAAATAAAAACACACAGGTAAGTATATATTACAATAATTGAAATGAAAATGAAAATGAAAATGAAAATGGAAAAAAAACAACCTCTACAAAGTCGTTTACTTAAACATCAAAATTCGTCAGATAACAATGTTGAAAATGTTTAAACATCGCCGGATCAAATATAAAGAGACTTAATTCGTGTCAGATTTCTTTTCAAAATAACAACGAAAGAATCAGTCTAATTTCATTTAAAACAATCTCGTCGACATTTTTACGAAAATACCTTCGAATTTAGCTAAATCCCAATCTGCCATTCGTGAGAATTTTTCACGTCAGTGTTTAAAGATAATAGATCTTCCGTTTTTTGTTGTTGTTGTTGTTGAAATGTCACGCTTTCACAAACGTACAAACCATCTACTACGTAAGCATGCAACACTTGAAGCTTCCCCTAAATGAGATTTTAATGGCATAAGTAGAGAGATACGTTTGATAATAGGTAGAAGTACCATGAATCCGATATAGAAATACTCATTTTCATAACAGTTGTTTTTAATCTTATACTATGTTCATGTAGAAGTGATGCAACAGTGTGAAAAAAAAATGACTCATTAGAATGAATTTCTGATTGCCTATATCTATTCCTAACAAAGTAGAAAAAGTATAACTCCAAATCGTACAGCTTCAACGTATCTGCAAATATATTGAAATTTAGATTACGTTTTATTCGTATACTTATTTATTCGAAATAAAACTTTATACTTATACTCGGAAATTTATAATTCAAGTAGAAAATGTAGACGGACCGACATTTAATGGAAAATTAGTTGAAATTTTACACTTGAACTGGTGGCTTTTGCAAATGAAATTACCTTTAATTCAACGCACCGATGATTACTTTGCATGACAGAAAAAATATCCTTTTTTTTTTTCTCATCGAAGAGATATTGTTTTTATTTCATTATCGTGGAACGTTTTTGATTGAATTTGTTGATGGAAAAGGTTGACCATGTGAAATTTGTGGAAAATTTTTTTCAGTATTTTTGTCATTATGGCCAACAAGTAATTAGCGTGTTCATATGCGGAGGCGTCGACATGCTTTATTAATTATGATAATACAACCCGCTCAGGCGCTTATTTCGCTTTTATATGCACAAAATATTGTAGCGAATTTTCCGCGTTTACTCAATTTATACGTTCGTTGCAGCCCATCAATTGCATTCATTATTTTTCATCGATTGCAACGGTATATCACGACTTACACATGCATAGAAAAATATTTACAAAATACTTACAGATGAATAAATTCTTTTTATAAATAAAACAAAGGCATTCACTTTGACGAAATTTCAAAAAAAAAAAAATCGTGAATTTCATTAAAATATGTCTGAATTTAAAATTTATCGTTTCTTTTGTTATTCTTGAAATCTGTACGCGTAATTTCATAAAAAAATTCATTGCAGAATAAAAATATATACACCTGTAGAAACTTGTGGGTATTGCATAGATCGAAGTATTTTTGAAATGTTCTCGTAAAAATGGAAAATTATTAAAAATTTCAATTAATTTCAATGGTAAATATGAAACCAAATTTTTGAAACTCGACTAAATTGTATCTAAAATTAATATTATAATAAATAACACGGAAAATAAAATCAAATATATGTTATCACAGACCAAATACGATGCAATGTATCGATAAAAAAATTCGCACGTGGTAGAAGCTCAACATGGCACGTAAAATTAACACTCACCTTTCGATATATAGTACGAAACCTACAAGTGTGTGAAAAATTCACTAAAAATCATCTACATACGTTATAAAACTAATACATAATATACAACCGATAAAAAAAAAAAAATTAAGTATAAATATACGAATGAAAAAAATCAAACGAAAAAACACGAACCGGTAAATAATGAAAATTTATCCACCAATACAACACGTCGTATAATATCGTAAAATGCCGAACGTAGACGCTCATGATTTAACTTTGAACTTTTAAGACTGTTACTACAATACTAAATACTTCTAGTAAAGGATCTGCACGCAGTCCTTTATATATGCTTAACGTATTTTGTAAGGATAGTCATCAAGGGGAATGTGAAAACGCGCCAACAATACGTGTTAAGCGCAAGCGTCATGATTGGCAATTTCTATTCGTTGACGGATACGCGATGCAATGAAAATTTATTACATGTGTAATTTCAACCGAATTATCCTACCATATGAAAATTTGCAAAGGTAGGTCTGTAATTGTACATGCACCTTTCACACCGTGTAAAGTAGATTCGTATCGACATCTGGGTTACAACGTTTCACTGATTTGAACCGACATCGTTCCAGGAATTTTTTGCATTGTTTCATTTTAACTTTTACGTACCAACCTTGCTATATATTCGTCGAGCTGAAAAAAAAAAAAGTTATATACTGCAGTTGGCGAAAATTTCGACGGCTTGAATTTGTGATTCGACTTCACGGCGCGGTGATGTGTATCGATAGGTGTAGACCTACCATCTTTACTTTTACCAGTCACTATTCTCATTGTTATTATTTCGTCATTTCTTTCTGTTTATTCAGACTGCTTACGGGTTCAATTGCAGTGCAATGTACACGTATGTACTCCGAAATTAATTATTATATACTAAACGCCGCATTTTGATATAAAAACAACACGATTTAAAGGTACTTTTCACGCATTTATTTTACTCGAATTTTCAAAATGTAATTTTTTGCCTCGATTCGTGAAGAGCTGAAGACTAATAATATGTTACAGCTTTTTAAAAAAATCGAAAATTCGAAATTCAAATAAAAATGTTATACAAGAGTAAGCAGATAAATGTAAACTGACCTGACCCATTGAACCCTAATTTAGGGTTAGTTGTTTTATTGGAGTATTCTGATTAAAAAAAAAACTATTATCACCTAAGGTAATATGACAGTAGTTGATACGTAAGAGGAAATTTTTTTGCATTTTTGTTAACTACGTCGCGTGTGACGATGAAAACATTCTGCAAAAATTATATATTACATTCTAACGTTTACCCCATCTATCCCCTGTGTCGTTAACCCCACCCTCTCCACCTAAATCACTTGTCCCTGGAAAAAATTCCAAATCAACCTCTAAGCCTACTGGCCAGTAGTTGATAACTTTTTTTAGCAACTTGTTAATAGTTGATAACACCAAAAGTGTTCTAAGTGGTGTTTCATTAATCTAAATACTAATACTGATTACCCTAAAAATATTTCATGCCCCAAATATGACTTTAGGGGGGGGGGGCAGAGGCCATTAATTACAGCAAATATGAAAAAAATTAAACAGCCTTTCCTAATAAGAGTGAAAAACGGCCTCTGACCTTAAATCGGTCAAAATGGAGTCAAAATGTTACTTATGGTTTAAAAATATCCCAATAATTTTTTTGACCCCCTATACCTTCCCTTTCAGGAATTATCGTCACCCAAATGTTGAAATTTATACAAGCGATAACTCTGAAAGGGGAGAGTAAAAAATAAACATTTTTCACAGATTGTAACATCTTGCTAAGTACTATGAATGAGAATTTTTTGAAAATTTTCGGTTCACATTTTCCCAACTTTTTTTTCATGCTGAAATTTTCAAAACAAAATTAAAAAAATTTTGGGGGGACTCATGACTGGAAATTTTTTTATTATCTTTGTTAGGTGATCATCTATCACATATATTTTTGGAGGGTTCTGAAATTCAGTGCAACAAGCTCACAAAAAATACAAATCCTTCATATAATTAATAAGGAAGGTATCCAAACTCAAAGAAAAATTTCGAGCCAATACATAAATACATTGAAAGTGCATATTAACAGAGATTTATTTCCAAAATTTCAAGTATTAAAGTGCATTTCTCAAATTTCGGCGAATAAGAAAAATTCGCCAAAATTATCTTATCGTCTTGTAAGTAAATCATAAAAATTTAATCTGATCAATGAAAAAAGCTGAAATTTGGTAGATACCTTACTTCGACTTCGCAAATCGATTGATAGCGGTTTCGAGACATTCCGTAGCTTTCAAGAAATTTTGAGCTTTCCCAGTGCTGAAGAACAGTTCATAAAAATAGTTCATATGAATGTCAGCATCTAAAATCTCGAATAACCCATATTGGTGGTCTATTTGATCGAGAAAAGCGCAATTTTCTGGAATTCGTAATTTTTAAGTTCAAATCCATATTTTTTATAGCCGAAAATTTTCCTGCAAATAATTTAAAAATACATAAATGATAATTTTTTACCCTACCCTTCCAGAAATTTCGACATTTGGGGGACGATAATTCCGGAAAGGGAGGGTGCAGGGGGTTAAAAAATGTTTGGGATGTTTTTAGACCTTAAGTAACATTTTGGCTTCTTTTCACCGATTTTGGGTCCGGGGCCGTTTTTCACCCTTATTAAGAATGGATCTTTGCTAATGAATAAAAATTTCTAATAAATTCAAGAGTTGATGAAAACTGATATAATTTCGTGGTGTGAATTGGACGGAAAATTTTTAAATGTGAAAGGGTACCTCAAATTAATATTTTTTTTGGAAGTTTTATTGATTTTCAACAGTTTTTTAAGTTATTAACTACTCACAAGTAAACGATTTTTACTTTCCAGTTGTTGATAACCCCTTTTCCTGCCCTCCAGCCAAACCCAGGCATGTGAAAATTATTTTATGGATCGCCCCATATGTGTCCAATATTTTGGCATAGAAACCGTTTCGGTATCTCTTTTACAAAAGTTTTGAAAAAAAATCAATTTCAAACTAGAACACTTGACAAAAATGTTCAGGTTTTTATTAAAATACGGAATTTTTGGCTTCTGTTGAGTGAAGTGAATATAATAAAATTATCACCTACCGGCAAGTTATCAACTATTGGCAATTTATCTTATTTATTTCAGTAATTTTAGTTCTTCATATTTTTAAAAATCGTAAATAACAAAAAAATAAGATTCATTCATATGTTTCGGGTTTTCATGATTGGGTCATGAACCGCAAAAAAAAATCACTCTTGAGAGTAAATTCTTACTACGAGTAAAACAAATATTTTAGAAAAAAAATTTCAAGTGTATCCATTTCTTTTGCTCATTTCTTCTTATCTGTTGACGGAAAAATATTGAACAGATTCTAATAAATGATCTTTCATCCCCACCTCACATTAGGGCTGGTCAAGAAGGCAAAAACTCCACCTTGTGCCCATTTTAAACTTTTGGAGAGAAGATCATTTTGAAAATTTTGGGAACACCAAATTTTTCGATATTAATACTGACGTAATTAAGCGAAGCGAAAGAAAAAGCTATTTGACAGATTGCATATCTTTCAAGTTAAAGGATCTACCTATAAAAACAATTTTCATGGTTTTTCATGTAACTTGAAAAAGTATTTTTCAAATTACTCGTAAACTCCATCAGAAAAGTTGAAGGCGTTATTGCTTAGGTTATGCATCTAACGACAGAAAAAATTACATACAAGTTCATAGGCAGAGATAGGTCAAAATTTTTGAAACACTCCGCGTTCACTTTGTATCAGAAAAAAAAAGATCATGTCTTGGTATTGACACGCTTAAGGCGAAATAAATTTACCTAAAACCAAGTGTGAAAGATCCAAAAAAGTGAAAATAACGTCATTTTTGACCCGCAAAAAATAATATTTCAATTTTCTTAAAAAACTTTTTGTGAGGCTTAAGGCTTCCAACCCCTTTTATCTCCACCTGTGTGTAAGTTACATAGATTATTTTTTTTAGCCAATTTTGCTATTTGAAGATAACGAAATAAATTAACGCAATAATTGAAGTTTTTTAATAAAATCTGGATTGGCATCTGACTTCTAAGTCCTTGAAGATTTTCCAATTTTGGAAAATGTAACTGTACATTTTTACTGAAGTGACTGCTTCGGTTAAATTTAGGGCGACTTTTACAATCAAAGTTCAACCAACACAGATTATCAGCCACAGTTCGGTTGAACCGCGGTTTTTAAACCACGGATCAACATTCAACCCAAGGGGGAAATACGTCTGGTAAGTTTGTTACAATCCACCACTCTTAAGAGAGCGCTGAATTGATAATTATATTTTTTAGGGCACAGAAAAGTAGATATATTCGGCTGTGTTTATGAAAAGTGCAAATCAGTTTGATTCCATCGTAAATTTATAATAAACAAAATGTTGCATGCTTCAATTGACACCCTCCCAGTGAACAATCTTCAATGTAACCAAATCATGCTGTGTAACTTTTCTTTTGTACCTATAAGTACTCAAAATTAAATTTTCAGGTGCAATTTGGATACACTCAGATTAATTTTCTCATTTTTGTATATAATACACATTGAAAAAATATAGTATGTATATTCTCAAATGGAAATCCGTGCAATCTGAAGGTTAAAAGTAATTTTTATGATTGATTCATACTTTTCAGGCATCCAAAAAACTAATTCAGCTAGGGTGCCTATTTTTCCGACCCCCCCCCCCCCCCCTTTTCCCCCCCCCCCCCCCCCCAGAATTCTCCCCTTTTCTGATAATTACTGTTATTTCCTCACATATGGCTGTTTGGCCAGTATGAAAAAACTTCTCTAATAAAATTTGTAGCTTGAAGTATCCGAAATATATCGAGTTATTTGCAAAATTTCGACCAGACCGCTCCACCCACCACCCTATTTCAGAAAATGTCTGCCAGAAATACCATAAAAATCGATCATGTTTTTTTGGGGGGAAATGACGATATAACGCGGTTTTTCTTTTTTACACCGAAAACTTGTGTTCGTATGGAAATTTCAACAACTTATTTGGAAAGCAAAGGTGAGATAGCATTCATGTACCCAATTTTGGCAACTTACCTCTCAATATTCAGCAACAGTAAGCTCCCAAAGATTCGCATTTTCTCGATTTTTTGCATTTTTACGAGTGTTTTTCCAACATTTTTATTCTGTCATTTTAAAAAAAACGTTTAAAACAAACAAAAGCCATTGTTATTCTTAACCAAAAATCGTGTATGGCTGATCTACTCGTGTCTACAATCACAAATTGTTAAAACAAGTTTCGAAGGCAAGCGGAAATGATTTCACACAGATTTATAGTCAAAAATGTATAAAAGAGTTGGTATAATAATTTTAGATTTTTAAAAATGACAAATTTTTTGGTTTTTGAAATCATCCATTGAATGTATTTAATGTGTTATGTATTATTTAGGTATCATTTAAGTCACAGAAATAATCTTGTTTACGTCGAAATAAAAATTTTGAAATTTTTCAAATAAGAGTCTATTATATACGGAAATTTTTCGTTTTGTAAAACAACTGTACGTGATAAAAAAAAAATGCAATTACATTTTTAAAACTAGCGTCAAATAACAGTATTTCTGAAGTTGAAAAATCTCAACCTGTGTAACTGATATGGAATGAAATCGTTGGAATCCTTAATGATGTCCCTGACCAGCTCCCGGATAAAGAACCACTACAGAAAACAGTGCTCAAAGCACAAAGATGAAATCTGCCACCAAATCCTAAATCAATCGCCAAACAGAATGAGGTACTTATCACATCTGGTGTACAATTCTCGATACAACAAGGATGAAAAAGATTAGTTCATAGTGATAAATGTCTTTTGGGAATAAATGTTCCGGAATTTTTTTTATTCGGAAAATTGCATTCAGGAAAATAACCAGGAACCTGTTGTGCACTGTGCAGTAAGCGTAAAAAATTTCTGAATAAAAAATCGGCGTGCAAATGTCAACGATCCCAGTGACAATCAAGAATACGATTTTTAAACTAATGACAAGGTGTTTATTATACCGACACCTTTTATGCAAAATTTTCACGAATAAAAGTCGTGAAATTAACTCAGATGAAAATCAATCAATTTGATCCCACGAGTCTCAACCAATGCACATGTAAGTAGAGTATGTATAGTACATGCGAGTACGTGTATGCTCCGAAATCGTAATTTTAAATCGCATTGTGGGTGTTGATAAGATTTTACTCTAGTCAGTTGAAATATTATTTTTTCACAACACAACATCCCTACCTTGAAATACGTTGTATACGATTTTTATACCACCCACTAAACGTCTTCTTCGCACTCGAAAATGTGAAATTTATGATAAGCCTATACGGGAGAAACATAAAAACAAAAAAAATATAACAATAATAAATATTCAACTTGACCGACTGGAAAGCCGATAGCATATTTTTATAAAATCGAAATGCTATTTACTCGATACGTTTTTTTCAGTTTCGTGAAAATTTTTTTAACGTATAGTTTTCTATTTCAAGTATAAAAATAAGAAAGTGCTTGAATAAGTATGTGAAAAAAAAAACACCGAATAATTAGCAAATAAAAATGAAAATCCGTAGGCCTATTACGAAAATTTTCCACGTCTCACCGTCTGTGATACACCTTTATCTTAATCGTGTCACCGAAATTCGTTAATTCGGAGGTGATTTTATTATTGTATACCTATATTTTTTCAAGTGTTTGCTACTTGTTGGAATGGCAATAAATCAATAATTTTTTTTTTTTGTATTTATCGTTCAGAATTTAATTCATTAAAAAAATAGCACAATATTATGTTTCGCTATAACTTTTCGACATATATACGTATTATGTATTGTATTTCACTTCAAATACGGTTGACACTGTTCATTTTGGCATCGATTCGATTAGCCAAAACGCAGGTAGACTGTGATCATCAATATCCAAAATATAAGTAATCGAACTCTAAGTATAGAATTTCATCTTTAAAAAAAAGGCTTATTCGTGAAGAAATTACTCTATAAAAACGGATTTTCACAAATCAAATAAAATCTTTTTCTCGAATGAAATATAATCATCTAGGCTGGTGCCTACCTAACTACGGTCGTATCCATCCTAGAAATAGAGATAGAATGAGGAAAATAATAAAAAGGCAATTATTTTTTAAACCAAAATGAATCGCGTAAACCTATAAAATACTTGAAAGAAAAAAACTTTAATTAAATAATGGACACTATGAAAGAATTTGTTAGGTCTAATAATAATTCGGTAAGAATACGTTGTACATACATGATGCACAAATAATACGTAAGTATAGCTTATTATGCATATAAGAACGTAATATCCTACCACCAAAATATACCTGGACGAAAAAAAAAAAGATTGAAATTCTTAATTCATTAGGTAAATGAAAAACGTTTTATGGCGTTAGATTTTTTTATTTAACATTCATTTTATTATTAGAATACAATTGTTTTAAAAGACATTCACAATGGTAAACAATTTCGTGTAAAACACAGCTTTTATACGGAGTAGGTAGTACGTACGAGATGTAAATAGTATGTACTTGGTCCATGTGCTAAGTATACTTACATAAGGCTCACATTTTCTCGCCACTTGACTGCATTTCATTTCACTGGTAAAATCTACCACAAGACTCGTACATGCAATAAAAAATTTAAATAAAACACTCGTCATCTTCGTTGCTTAACCCTTAAGGCTGCATTTGTTTCTTATTTTACGCATATATTTTACATTTTCATGAAGATTTCTGCATAATAATTTTTCACACTATGAACATAAAATGTACCGTGACCGCGAAAGAAATAATCAGACTGCAGGCGAATTGTATTTCGGTCCCTACTCTGTACTGGATCATTAATTTTTAAAGGCAACGTCAGACGCAACAGGTTAAAAATTCATCACATGTTACATAAATTCCACAGTTTACTTCTTTATTTGATAAACTTTGGCATTGATATTTGGCAGTGGAAAGAAGAAGTCTATTGACAAATTGATATGATTGGTTATTATTTGCACTTTTTGTAGCCAATTGATTTTGGTGAATAGGTATGGCTTGTCAAATAAATTATAACATACTATACCGGTTCACAGTTTTTCTCACTATGTCCTCAACTATTACGTACAAAGAGATAGTGGGTCATTTAAGAATTCATTTAAAAAAAATTATTAATGATGTAAAAAAATTCTCGAAAAAACGAAAACACGATGCTTTAAGCACCCTTGAAATATAGTCTATGGGGGATAAAATTTATGTACTACGTCCATTTCAGGAGGATATTTCTAAACGAAAATTTCCTGCATGTTGACACGGATATGCCTTGGGGCTGGCGATCATTTTGTAAATGTGTTATGTTTTTGATGCAAGGATATGTCTTAAGAGTGGGAAGGTTTGATAAAACTCACGATGAAAGATGAGTATGGCTGATTTTTGGACATTATGTTAAAACTGTCTGAGTTGAGTATTTGATCTAACACCTTCAGTACCTTTACAACACTTCTCAAAAGCCTTGATGATCCTTCAATAGCCTTCAGAACCCGCTCAGAACCTTCACAACCTTTTTCAAAAACATTCATGATCCTTCAATAGCCTTTAAAATCTTCGCAATCCTTTTCAAAAACCTTCACCATCCTTCAATAGTTTTCAGAACCCTTTCAGTACCTTCACAACGCTTCTCAAAAACGTTGATGATCCTTCAATAGCCTTCCGAACCCTTTCAGTACTTTCGCAACCCCTTTCAATACCCTTCAGAACTCTCTGAGAACCATCACAACCCTTCTCAAAAGCCTT
>FIZR01029495.1:0-19938 GCA_900060175.1 Ferrisia virgata
TAAACCTAAAAATTTTGAGCAGGATTTGAATTGGAGGGTACGTTCATTTAAAGTCGAGGTAGGATGTTGGATTTAATTTTTTCGTGAAAACAGGATGCAGTGAGTTTTTGATTCAGAGAAAGAGAGTCCGTTTAAATGGGCCCATTTTTGAATTTCTTTTAAGGTTTCTTGAATGATACGTTTTGAAATTTCAAGGTTTAGGGAACGAATAGAAATATTTGTCATCTGCATTCCAACAATCTTGAATATCTTACTATCATCTCTATTGGAAGTATTGCCTTTTGAAGAGGGTGCGTGTACGTTGGTAAAATCATAGATCGTAAAAATGACATGTACGAATATGCTTATAATTTTCCCTTGAACTGTAAAATTATTTACGCGATTACTTCCTGTTATTATCATGGCGAGACGATAGCTATTAAAAGAGAGGTAAGTGGAAATGCACGAAACAAAAAACACCGAAAAAAATTTCCACCTCCTAAAACTGGTCTGCATAGTATACTATTTACATATCTTATATACCTACCTATTTCGGGCCACCGAACGAGCTGCTTAATTTCGCCACGCTATTAACCGAATTTAGTACTCTAGTACCCTTGAACTTTTATCTCGAAATGAAAAATTTCCCAATTTAATTTCTTCGGCACGCAACGTAGCATGAAATAAAATCGTAAGTATTTAAAAATGTTCGCAACGCGTTATCTAAAGTGGTACCACAACATACACGTAGGTATACAATTCGAAAAATTAAATTCTTCAAATTCACTCGATTCACGTGCCATCTTCATCTACACCCTGGTGTACCCTCTTCTTCTTCTGAGATTCTCAAACGTCATCATATGGGACGATTTCGAATTTACAATCGAACTTTGGTATAATCTCTCGCTGGTACACGTATATTTTTCTCGTATGAACCGCATCGATCACGTGTTCAAAATACATATTAGGTGTACACTCTCGAGTATAAATATTGCATTTGAAAATCATCATCGTATATCGACGTATTCGTCTCCCCCTCCATCTCTTCACCTCCTATGTATACTCATTGCTGAAAAGTTTTATTTTTCGATATTAATAACCTTGAATATTTATTTATTTTCTTTTTTGTCCTTGTCTTCTATCTATGCACCTCTCTCCCTTCGACATCGTCACCGTTGCACTTTTCATAGTATATGTGTTTGTGTGTTGTGTGTGTGTGTGTGGTTTTTTTCAGTGCGTCTTCAGTATCGTTCAGCATGCTTAGCTCGTCGTCGAATCGAGTTTAACTTTAATCGTTGTTTGTTGGTTTTTTCTCTATAAATTATAATTAATTAAAAGAGGAAAAACACTAGAGCGCGCGATAGCTCGGTATACTTAATTTATTTTATACCAACAAGAAACACGTGCACAATGAACCGATGAAAGTGAAAAACTATAACGAAATTTAATACCTGTTTTCCCCTCTACTTTTTTTTATTTTTTATTTTTGTATTTTCATTAGAGCTATTAAATTAAATACCTAGACATACACTACCGCTCGCAAGTCTCAGTACCCTTAAAGCGACATGTCAAAATTAACGTTTTTTTTTTTCAACTCGCAATTATTCTATCATACAGAAAACCAAACCCAAGACTGTTATATATTTTTGGAAAGCTCAGAGTCTCTACTTTTTGAAATTGTATTTAATTTTGAAAAAAAAGCCTTATTAAGTAGGCCTCTCATGGCCAGTTGAGAAACTTGAAAATTGATGAAAATTGATTTTTTGGGCTCAAAATTTAAACTCTTGTCATTTTTGCTCTCTTAAAGCTATGATTTTTGAATATGTTGAGCATTGAATCTTCCTTTCTTTGTTTTTTCAAACGGTATTCGTTTTCCGGAATTTTTAGTGATTTCGCAACGGCCTTTGCATATCATTATAAGGTAACTGTACTAGTAATTGATCACATTATCAGTAGTTGATCACTTGAGTACACATTCGGTGAAATTAAGACCCTCACATGAAGTTGCAAAATTCTTAAAACCAGTAGATATTTGTTCGTTTGTTTTTTAGACTGATTTTATATGTCATATTGCCAATGAAAACTAGGCTATAAAAATTAAATCGACCAACGGCAGATTGGGGGGGGTGATATTGACAAAATCCGTTTTTGGATCCTAGAAGACCATTAAGACAATTTTTCGTCATATCAGCTGTTCATTTTTATTTTTTTTTCGAATATTAAAATCATGCGGAGATGGCACCTTGGGTCAAAATTCAGTTTTGTCCCATATTGGGGGAGGGGGTGCTGAGTGGTCGAGAATGCAAAAAACTGCGTCTTTTTAAGCCAACTAACATAGAATCAAAAGTTGTATATCGTATCCAAAAATCAACCTCCTGAGCCAAATATGAGGAGAGATATGGGGTTGGCCTCAAAAAGGAGCTGTTCCTCCCTTATCTCCACGCCAAATTGAGCTAGGAAAATGAAATTTGGTATTTACATTCAATTGGGGCCCTGTATGTGACTTTTGCTGGTCTCGACTTTTCAGCTCCACTTCACCCCCTCACAACCCCAAATTTGTGGTTTTTTCCTATTTTTCGAATTTGTTCCTCGCATAACTCCCCTCCAAATTGGGCTAGGAAGTTGATATCAGGTATGTACATTTTGTTGTTTCCCAATTTTGGCTCAAAATTGTTTCAATAACCATCAAAAATTGGCCAAAAAGTGAAAATTTCCAACTTTGAGTTAAATTATGTATGACCACCTGAACACAAATTCGGGCTTAGATTTTTTATTCTGCCAATTCGTCCTACTCAGAGCTCATCATTAACGAAAAGAGCATTGAGATAAAAATTCAAGTTTTTGAAATTATTCAAAAAAATTGAGCCAGGTATGTAAGTCGAACTAAATTGTAACACTAAACACTAATTTCGGATCAGGTTTTTCAATCGGACAATTTTTTCACCTCGAAATTGATAACTTTAACTTTCAATAGGAGGTTTTGAGGCAGAAAAAAAGCATCGCAAAGCCATGCTTTTTCAGTCAGATTTTCGTAACGTATCGCAATAATGAAAATTGAAAAAAGCATTGCAGGTAGGAAGGGTTCAATGTGGCTCAAAGTCGAAATTCTCAAAAGGCTCATCAAGGGTCTCTACAGACTGGACATACCTAATTTTAGCTTCGTAGCTCAATTTGGAGGGGTGTTGTACGAGGAACAAACATTAAAAATTAGAAAAATCGTCCAAAAACCACAAATTTGCGGCCCTAAAAGGATGAAATGGTGCTGAAAAGTCGAGACCTTCAATAGGCACATCTGGGGCCTCTACTAAATGTACATAGCTAATTTCAAGTTCCTGGCTGAATAGGGGAGGAAAGCCCTTTTTCAAGGTCAAAAAGCGGGGAAATTCGCATATCTCACCTCCTAATTGACTTAGGAGGTTGATTTTTGGATATGTCATACAACTTTTGACTCTCTATCGCGTGGCTTAAAAAGGGGAAATTTTTGCGTTTTTGACCCTTTACCATCCCCTCCCCCAAAATGGAGCAAAACTGAATTTTTACCCGAGGTCATTCGCACTCATTTATATCTAGCTCGCCGCCAAATTGAGCCGATTGGCAGAATTGGAGTGATTTTGGTCGGTATCGAGCGGAGTAAATAATTTTAATGATAGGGGGAAAAAAATAAAATAAAAATAAATATCTGACATGGATAAGAATCGTCTTAATGGTCTTCTAGGACCCCAAAACGGATTTTGTTGATACCCTCTTTCTCTCCTTCCCCCTCATCCACCGTTTGTCGATAAACTGTAATAGCCTGGTTTTCATTGACAATATGACATGGAAAATCTGGTTATAAACTAGTTGGGTCAAAACTGATGGAAATCGTCACTGATCAGTTGGACAACAGTATCGAATTATTATACAAATACCAAACGTCCAAAAACGAGCAACCGAAATACGTTACCCCCACTTATACTTTTTTGAAGGTGTGTCGAAGTTGAGGACGAGCAGCCTGTGATTTTTCTTCTGCGCGAACGTTTATTTTAAGTGTAGTTCGCAGTAAAATTAGCATATTTTTACATCTGAATAGTGAAAAATAACCCCTAAAATGATTACAATTTAATGGTGTATTTCGTTTCAGGGCTGTTACGAGCCGCAATTTGATAACAATAGATTAAAGGTATTTGCATTTCGGCAATTTTTACAACAAAGCAAACCTGAGCGCTCCAAATTTTATAGGGTAGGGTGGTAGTTCTTCACCCCCCCCCAGCTCCTACCTTGGGGACCTTACCTTTTTTGGGGGGAGTGAGATTCGTAATCTACGAGCCCGAAAACCCTGATTGTGACATATTGCGCGATGTTTTTGATAAATTTCAAATGTACCACCCCCTAGCCCCTCACCATTGATTGCACTTTAAATTTTTTTGGGGCTAGATTTGTAATCTACGACCTCGAAAACCTTAGTGGCGACATATCGAGCTTTAATACTGAACTTCGCGCTTTGATATTGGATTTCTCGCGTGTTGAGAGATCTAGAGGACCCCACTGTGCAGTCCAAAATTAGGATATGAGTGACATATTCCCGAATTTTTTAATTTTGAGTAAATTTTTGTTAATTTGTAATAGGTACGTACTTTTGAGCATAACTAAAACCGGTTTGGATTGAGCAAATTGAGAAAAAATTTTACCACATAACTTGCATATCCTTGGCTATAAATAGAATCAGAGAGTTTGAAATTTGCTTAATCTTCACTAAAATGGCAGAGTTTTGAATTTTTTTTTTTTGGAACAATTTTCGAGTTTGGTCACATTTTTGTTTGAATTTTCACGTGTGGTGACTTTGAAAATCGCGTGAAAGTAGACTTTTTTCCGAGTATACTACGCTATTTACTTTTAACCATTAAAATTCCCACTGTATAGTGATACGGAAAGGCCGTTACAAAATCACTAAAAATTCCGGAAAACAATCACGAAAAAAGCTTCACGAGAACAAAAATGACAGCGGTTTGAATTTTTAATCCAAAAAATTGATTTTCATTAAATTTTTAAGTTTCTCAACTGGTCATAAGGCCCTTTTTTATGAGGCATTTTTTTTTCAAAATTAAATACATTTTCTGAAAGCATAAAGTCTGAGCTTTCCAAAAATATGTAATAGTCTTATGTTTGGTCTATGCATGATAGAATGATTGGGCAAGGTGAAAAAATGTCGTTTCAGTGGTACTGAGACTTACATTCCTTGTTTAAAGCATGTCCTACGTGGCTTTATTTTTGTGACCAGCGTCGTCATTGACGTGTTCGTTTTTCTCGAAGCGTTTTCCTTCTCATTGACTCGATGCTGATGGATTTCGTGTGGGATGAAAATTTCGTCAATGGGTCGCCGAATAAAATACCCATTAAGCACTGCGTCGCGTCTCGTCGTCCTGAGCTAATGGTAATATTCAAACGAGAGAACATGATCAAACCACCATCACCAACCTATAAGTTTAGGCTATTACAACGTCTCGTCTCGGCTGTAAAAGTTCTAAAGGGTTTTTCTAATTAAGAAAACCAGACGCCACGCCGCGACAGTACGTCATAGACGTAGACGAGCCGCCATCGACATCACCAGACAATTTTGAATAATAATATTATCGAGCCAGTGTAACATGGTTATAATAACGAACGTAGCATAGGCGAACTACTCTGCGAAATTATCTCATCCCCTCTTCCCGGCCACCCTCTTCGAATTTATACGAAACCAGACGATATTATCTGTAACATGGAGGAGAAAAAAAAAAATGGTCGAGAAATTTATCGTTCAATTTTCCGCAATCACTTAGAATAATTTATACCTCTTACGCGAATACCAGCATTTTGTCGAGTCAAGCTGCCAGACCTCGAACCCAAACATAGAGCATGGTATGAGTTTTTATGTGTATGTATATAGTACCCATACACATATGGAGCATTTAGACCGAGAGAAAGTGTCAAGCTCCTCTTTATCGTCCGTATACTACTTACTGCTATAAACCCCTACGGAAATTCTGGCTCGCAAAAGTACCTAACTACATACGTAAGAGAATATACTATACAACTTTCTTTTTACAACTTCAAAAAGTACTTAACGTTTTACATCTAATGACGTTATAAACTTCTTAATTACATTGCCAAAGGATTCTGCGGCACAGTTGTACGTATGTACTACGTTTAAGTTCATCTCCTCCCCCTCCCCCGCCCCACCCTTCCATTCACAAAGCCCTCGCGTACAGCTCCGGGGTCTTCGACTGCAGTATACGAGTATGTAGAAATTCCCTAGGCGGTGTATGTTAGAGTATTTATATAGGTAGTAAACGCATACTCGTTTACTGTTCAAATTCAAGGACATGGTTTGCCAAAAATTCATTAAAGAGAAACGTTTGTGTATCAGATTTGAACTCGGAGACGACGCGACAGAGTTATTTTACTCTGTTTATATCCTTCTTTATTTTATATTGCGAAATATAAAGCAGTTTTGGTGAGATTATGATGAGGTTTTGGGAAATGTAGCGGATATTTTGTATATATAAGAAATAGTAAGAGACTTTAACTCTTTGGGGAACCTTTTTCACTGTTTGTTTCCGATTTGATGAAGATAAATTACGAACAGAGTTTGATGGGAAAAGTATGTCAGTTGTCAACGAATCCCTGTATGGTCGAAGTTTTACTTGCCAAAGATTATCTTAGATTGATTTTTAAAACGGAAGAAAAATCCGAAATTTGGATATTTTATGCTGCCAAATTACCATGTCTTTGGTGTTGAACCATTTAAAATACATCATTCGCAAATAAAGCAAAGGTGTTGATAGTTAGAAACATGTTTGGGACACTTTGGATCAGAAACCAACTTGCTAAAAATTTTTGCTAAATTAAAGAAATTGATGGAAAATTAAATCGTATTTAATATGGAAACTCTGTACACATGATATTTGTACATAAGTAGAGCATTTACATTCGTAAATGTAGTAGGAGGGGGGGGGGGTAAAATTCTACCCAAACATATAAACGACTGAAATGATGTACCTTCAAATAACTGGTACCCTCGTGATTTTCGTAATAATCTGTGTATTACGTACTGTTTTTTTTTCAAGCACTGAAAATGAATCCGATGGTAAAAATTAGCAAAATTAAATTGGTTTCGAGATGAATCAGTTCTGTTTTGAAAGTTTGGCTCGATGTTCTTGAAAAATGTCATGATAAGTGTCTTTCGAAGTGCTGAAATCGTATCTGACATACAAAGTTAGTAGAGATGAACTGGCTTCGAGATAACCCGGTTTCGTTTTAATGGTTATGGAATAAACCGGTTTCAGTGTAAAAATTTGGCCCGATATTTTTAAAAATTTCCATAACCAGTAGTTTTTTTTTAGGAATACTGAAATTGAATTTGGTATTCGAAGTTAGCGGGAATAAACTGGTTTTGTTTTAGTGACTAGCAAATAAACCGGTTGCAATTTGAAAATTTGGCTCGATTTTTTTGAAAATTTACAGAAAAACTGGTTTGTGGAATGCTGAATTTGAATTTAATTTTAAAAATTGATTGAGATGAACCAGTTTGTATCATCTTTGATGATTAAAGAATAACCGGTTTCATGCTGAATAGGCTTTAATGTTCTAAAAATTAGCATGTTGGCTGTTTTTTGGAGATCTAAAATGGAATCGGACATTGAAAATTGGTGAAGATAAACCGGTTTCGTTTTGAAAATTTGGTTCCATGTATCCTCGAATGCATGCATGATAGTTTTTTTGAGAACACTGAAATGCAGTTTGATGGTAAAATTTGGCGGAGATGAACTGGTTTTTACATGAACCGGTTTCGTTTTAAAAATATAACTTGATGGTTTTGAATGATCAAAATGGCAAAATAACTGTTGTTTAGGCTGCTCAAGTTGAATGCGACTGTGAATAGAGTCGAAGATAAACTGGTTTCGAGATGAACCAGTTTTTTTAAATGGGTTGAGATAAACCGATTTCCTTTATTAAATTCAGCTCAGTTTATTTTAAGATTGGTATATTACATTAGCTATTTTGTCAGTGTGCTGAAATCAATTCTGGTAGTGAAAGTTGACAGTGGCGAACCGGTTGCAAAATGAACCTGTTTTATTTTTAAAATGTAGCTTTTTTTTTTTTTAAAAATCAAAATGGCAAAATATTTGTTGTTTATAATGCTGAAGTCGAATTCGGCAATAAAAAGAGGTGAAAATGAACTGGCTTCGAGATGAACCAGTTTTAAGGGAATGGTTTTGAAATGAACCGGTTTCATTTCAAAAATATAGCTCAATTTTTTTTTTAATTTGTCAGATGTTCGTTAGCGTGCTGAAAGCAAATCCATCAGTTGAAGTTGGCAGAAGTGAACCGGTTTCGTTTTAAAAGTATAACTCGTTTTTTTTTTTGAAAAATCCAAATTTCAAAATAGCTGTTTTTTTAGAGAGCTGAAGTCGAATGCGACTGTAAAAAGATGTGAAAATGAACCAGCTTCGAGATGAACCGGGTTTTTGGAATTGATTTTTTTTAAATTGGCAAATTTCCTTAGCTGTTCATCAGCGAACTGAAATCGAATGTGGTATTAAAAGTTGGCAGTGGTGAACCGGTTGCAAGATGAACCGGTTTTGTTTTAAAAATTTCGCTCAGTTTTCTTGTAAATTGGTACAAATATATCTGGTTTTTAGATGTGCTGAAATCAAATCTAGTTTTAAAAACCAAGACAAATTAACCGATTTCTAATTAAACCAGTTTTTCAAAGAATTTATCTAGTTCCGTCAAGTTTTCTTCAAAATTCGTATATATTTACAACTATTTTTCGTAGGCTAGTGATAAAGACGAATCTGGTTCGGGCAATATAAGCAAGTGAACCAGTTTGAAAATAAATTAGCCCCAAGCCAATAATTCATTTCGATAATTTCGAAAAACAGCGTAAAACTGAAATCGAATTCTGTTGTTAAATTTATTTAGCGCGTTTAAATTTCTAGAAACGTTCGCGAATGATTCGTTTGCAACCAACGTATGATAGCCTGTAGTCAGAAGCCTTCTGAGTTGGTCTTTTTTCGGAGCCTAGCTCCGGAGCTGAAATTCGATAGTTAGAATGGAAGAAACATAAGTCTGAAGTTAGAGCTCGATATTGAATTAAAATATATAAAATGGAGCCAACTTCAGGTGCTGTTGCGTGTATTCTAGAAGAGTATTAGCCTTCGAAGATGGAACTGGAGTCTTCAAAATGAATTACTTAGCTCTTGAGCTGAACCTAAAATTCTGCAAAGTCTTATTTGGCTTCAGAGCTGTAACAGAAACAATTCAAAATGTCTGAGGAAAGATCGGAATTGAAACCCCATGGCAATGTATTGAGCTCCGATATCTAGTTCATGACAGAAAGAATTGTTCGCAAACGATTCGTTCGTTTTATTTTTATTCTAATTTCTGGATTCGTTCATAGTTCACGAATGATTCATTTGATTTGAATATTTGAAAATAAACTACGAACGATGATTTTATTTGAAATAACAATGAAATTTATTCGAGAACGATTTCTTGATTCGTAAAAAATATTTTACATTAATTCAGCTGAATAGTTGAGTACAAGTAGAATGAATCGAATATTCCAGAACCCATTTTGAAAATTTTACGCACTCGGAAACATCTTCTAGTGGAAAAGTACCTCTACATCCGTATGTTTGCGTACAATTTTACGAACAAATAGTTCGCTTAAAAAATCAATTCTTTATTCATCAACGCTTCTAAGAATTTTGAATAAGCATAGCATAATTCGAAGAAAATATCTCGACGACTTTTCGAAAATAAAGGAAAACGAAAACATAATGAAAATCGCTGTGCGAATTTCATCACTAAAACTCGTCAGTGTTACCAATTCAATTCAATCAAAAGGTAAACTTGAATGAAGAAAATTCTCAGATTAACTACAATAGGTACGAGATTCGTTCAACGCCTTTGCCTTGTTCATCATCGCAACAAGCAACGCTCCTTTCGCATTTTGTTTCGTACTCAACAAATGATTTAATTTTTCTCGCTCTTTGACCGCCAACGCGCATCGTAACCAATTTATCACTTTTTTGTATAAATTTCTCGTTCCTTTTCCTTGTTTTTATTTTTTTTCACTCTTCGATGCGAAATTGTGTATACAGAGAAAAAGTTACGGACCGAATGATGAAATTTAATTTAAATTATCCTCTTAAGCGTGCACAACAGTCAACTAATTCATCTCTCGTGTCAGAGTTGCTTCTTTTTTCATCTCGTCTTTAAAGTTTTCCGTTTCTTTTATCTTTTCGCGTGAAAAGTATGGAAAAGATACAAGTATACAAATGAAAGGGAGGGCATTAAATGTAAAAACGAGTTAGAGTTTTCATTAGTTGGAAATTAATACGCTGTAGGGTGTTTTTTCCTAGTTCAATCCTCTTTTAAAAAAAAAATGTGACTACAGAGGTAACGTTGTTGTGTAATTTTTACTATTTTTTCGTCCCCCCCCCCCCCCCCCCCCTCGCCCCCCCCCCCCCCCTCAACATTTAATTCCACTTTCGCTGTAGGCTGCTGATACCCATAAACCACAAACAGAGCATATGGCATATTAAAAAAAAATCATTTACTTGAGAGTTAGGGTTTCGTTATTAAATTGTATTTAGTATTTGGTTGTGGGTATAAGAGGCGAGTAGCTGAAGTAGGCTTTACATTTAAACAAAGATGGCTTATGTTGTGTGTTTTTTTATTTTTTGATATTTTTCGCAAAACGAACAAGAATTTAATGAGCGTAAATTTCCATCCGGAAAGATATTTATTTATTGATAATAAAAGTAGACCTAATTTGGTAATTGGGTTAACGAGCTAATTTAATTTAATTAAAAAATATGCATTTAACTAGGGTACATAGATCCTCTATTTCATGTAATACCTACATCCTACGTGTGCGTATTCGATAAACAAGTTTATCTTAGCCGCAAAATCTTTTAGAGCAAGAATAAAATCAACGATGATTTTTAATACCTATAACGATCTTATTTCAAAGATAACGTTCAATTAAATAAATCTAGGTAGGCACCTATAAATTTGGCAAATATTAAAATTTTTTTACAACCGATCCGAGGTTCCTAACCTAACCTACCACACACGTTTTTCTTGGAACAAAAAAAAACGAATTAAATCGTAATGAAAAATACACTATTCCGGGAATTGATATCGGTCGATTAAAATGTACCGAGCGATGTTGAATGAAAGTATTTACGAGTAATTTTTATTTTCTCTTTAACGCGAATAAAATAATACGGTATGTTATCTGTTCGGTTGACCTTTTTTTATCGATTTCAATGTGTACTTGTTTGTGTTAAACGTTACTGGTACCTATTTTAATAATGAGTATTACGTAAATGAAGAAATTCGGCGATTAAGCAACCATGTTTATTATTTAAGAGGTAATTTTATGAATGAAAATAGCGAAGAGAGGTACCGAAAAGGAGTTTAAAATTGTTTCCTTTGTTCGTCGTCTCTGACTTCGACACAAGTTATTTGCGAATTTATCCGTGAAATTTGCTACTGACGGAAATATACGAAAAGGGTAACCTCGAGAGGAAGTCTTTTAATCGAAATTTGCCTAATTTATGGTCTTTTTGGGATTCAGTATACGTCTTGTTCTATTATTATTATTTCTCGTAAGATGTTCACTTACGTTATGTTGGTTGTCGTTTGAATTTCATTTTTACTGTGTAGTCGTCTTAGTTTTGTTGAAGGAAAAGCGGAGACAAAGGAAATGAATAAAAGGGTATTTTTTTTTCAACTTGGAAGCTAAGAATTTTAAATACTCATGTGTACTACGACGCACAGTGGTCCCGTAAACCCCTCAAAATGTGCGAAATAGCCAAAAAAAAAATCTTCACTGATCAATTTGACAACGGTATCGATTTATTATACAAATACCAAATGTACAAGAACGAGCAATCGAATTACGTTACCCCTCAATAAGTGAAAAACTGGCCAATTTCTGAATGATTATATCCGTTTTTAGTTTTTTTTCCTTCAAGTACTTCAGCGATTAACAAGTATGAAAAAAAAACTGTGACAAATATAAAATCTCAATTATTTTATTCTCTGACCTCTTTTTTTTTTGGCCAACTACTACCCTTTGCACCTTGGAATTTTTTGGGTCAGAGGATTAGTAATCTACGACCTCGAAAACTCTGATTGTAATGCATTGCGAGATGTTTTTGGTAAATTTCAAATTAACCAACCCCCAGCCACTACCCTTGACACCTTACATTTTTTGGGGGGTCAGATTCGTAATCTACGACCTCGAAAACCCTGATTGTGATATATTGCGCGATGTTTTTAGTAAATTTCAAATTTATCGCCCCCGCAGCCCCCCCCCTCTGCACCTTAAAATTTTTTTGCGGCCAGATTCGTAATCTACGATCTTGAAAACCCTAACTGCGATATATTTAGCGTTAATGCTGAATTTCGTGCGTTTTTAGGGGTCTGGAAAACCACTGTGCGGGGGTTCAATTTTAGTTTTTTTTTTTTTCTGAATTTGGAGGGGTATGCAAAAAAGTTGCGAAAAGACGTCAAATAAACGTGATGAAAATTTGGGGTCTGTAGCTTGACCCTTAACTCATCCTCTTTATGTTAAATTTACCCCCGTATGGTTTCGAGCTTATTTTTAGTTGGCAGGTCCCTCACCAAAGCCCCCCCCCCGCCCCACTACACTAGTTTTTGATTGGGTGGCTCCAAGTGAAAATTACATATAAATTTATTTTGAATATGCTAATCCTCTTTATGTTAAATTTGCCCCCGGTACGTACTTTCGAGAAACATCCCTCACCAAAGGTCCCCCCTCCCCTCCGCCCCACTACACTGGTTTTCGATTGGGTGGCTCCAAGTGAAAATCACATATAAATTTTTTTTGAAGATGCTAATCGATCGAATTGCGTAATTTTTTGATATGTTGTAGACATATATGAGGGGCATCCCCCTCCTCCCACCATAATTGCTCTTCGAATGTCCTTTTAAAAGTTTTATTAAATTTTTTAATATGGATAATGGCTTCGTGCAATTTTGAAATTTTGTTTTTTAGATGTATATTAAACCCCTTCATGACACGTATTTTTTTTTTAATTTTAACTCGAGTGCACCATAGTCAAAATTTGCAAAAACTTTAAATAAGAGGCTAAAATGGGAAAATATTCGAAAAATTTTTTCATCGAAGGAAAAATTTCTCAAGTTTTATTAATTTCTGTTTAGATACGTAGTAAACGATATCGGAGAAGTGAAAAATTCCCGGGGATCCCTGTTCTGCCCATAACCCCCCCCCACACACACACATCAATCCATCAAAGGCTATTCGCAGATTGGCAAGATTGGTGTCGTTTTCATATGTTTTGAAGCTCTCGAACACGAACTAAAAAGTCGAATTCGCAATAAGTGTATTTTTGCCCTACAATTTTGAAGTATAAAATATTCACGCGTTTAATATTTTGCTACTTCATTAAATCCACGTTATGTAGACGACTCGATTTCCATAGCCTAAACCAACAGTTAAAGATTTTTGAAGAAATACTTCACGAAACCAAAAGATGAAATTCCTATCAAACAACAGAGCAGTATTCAATGTAGGCGAAACCAGCCAGCTGGAAATTAGAAACAAGAATACATCGATATAAAAACGACGTATCCAAATCCAAAAATAGGACCAATAGAGCCCTAGCTGATCATGCCATAACCAGGGGTTATAATTGCAAACTTGTCCATGCAGCAATAATTCATATTGGTTAAAGATATATGAAACGACGAAAAATCATCGATAACCTATAAAATAGCTTAATTTTGTGAATGCACTAGTAATCGATGTATACAGATATGGAAGGAGTAGAGGGGAAAGGTTTGGAGTGTCATAGAAACGCTCTCGTGGCCGAGTGAAACAACATTATAATGTAATCGTAGGTACAGGGGGTTGTCTGAAGGGAGAGGGCACATTACACATCAGCACTCGTCCCAATCCAGCTGTGATTTCAACTGAAAATTCACTGCCTACGAAAAGAAAAGATGAGTAAAAAAAACAGGTATGTGGAAAAGCATAAGTTACTCAAAAGTCGATAAACAACCCTGAAATTCAATTAAAAATAATCAGTATGCATCTTGATTTTTTTCAATGGTTCAGGTCAAAGTTTCACGAGTAATAATTTTTAGTTTAAAAGAAATTTACACATTTATTCGCTCATATTTTTCATTGCAATTTTTTGTGTTATTTTTTTGTTTTGTTAGCTCTTATTATATCGACTAATAATTTATAATGTCTACCTAATTGCATCGACGTCAATTTGAAATTACACGTTTAGCACGTGAAACATATCCAAGAATATAATTGTAGTCGTAAATTTAATACACTGCCTCACAATAGAACATTGTTTCGAACTTATTCAAGTATTCAAAAACTTTCCATCTCATTTATTCACCGCCATCGCAAAAAAAAAGCATCGCTTTGCGATGCTTTTTCAGCCTGATTTTCTTGGCTTATTCCAATCTTGAGAATTTGAAAAAAGCTTTACTTTGCGATGCTTCTTTCCTAATCAGCATTGAATGTTGGAAGGGTTTATTTGGGCTAAAATAGCAAAACCCCCAAAAGGTACATTTAGGGTCCTTACTGACTGCACATACCTAATTTAAACTTCCCAGCACAATTCGGAGGGGAATTGTACGAAGAATAAACATTAAAAATTAGAAAAATCGACCCAAAGCCACAAATTTAGGACTATGAGGGAGTTTAATGGAGCTGAAAAGTCAAGACTCTCTAAAGGCACATACGCCCATAAAATCACGTATTCGGGGCTGTGTGAGGATGAAATGGGGCTGAAAAGCCAAGAACCACAAAAGGCACATCTAGGGTCCCTATTAGATGTATCTACTAAATTTCAGCTTTCTAGCTCAATGTGTGGGGGAGTTATGCGAGGAACTAACTCAAAAAATGAAAAAACTGGAAAAAACCGACCCAAAAGCCACTTTTTTGGAGCTCTGAAGGGGTACAATGGAGCTGAAAAGTCGGAACCCTCAAGAGACACATCTAGGGCCTTTACTAAACGTACATATAAAATTTCAACTTCCTACCTCAGTTAGTTGGAAAGGTAGGGAAGGAACGCCCCTTTTTCAAGGTCAAAATAAAGAAAACCCCTCGTATCTCCCCTCCTAATTTACCTAGGAAGTTAATTTTTGGTTATGTTATACAACTTTGGATCTTCTATCGGTTGCCTCTAAAAGAGCAATTTTTGCGTCTTTGGTCCCTGAGCACTCCTCCCACAAATTGAGGCATAACTGAATTTTGACCGAAAGTCGTCCCCCCTCATATATATATAATCCGCCACCAAACGGAGCCGATTGACCGAATTTGAGCGATTTTGGTCAGTATCAAGCTATGTAAATGATTATAGTCGGGGGTAGGGGAGGATTAAAATGAAAGTAAATATTTAACTTGTCCAGTAATGATCTTAATAATTTTCTAGGATCCCAAAACGGATTTTGTTGATATTGCCCCCTTCACCTGCCCATAGGTCGATAGACTGTAATAGCCTGGTTTTCATTGACAATATGACATAGAAAATCAGGCTAAAACCCAACAAACAAACAAAAACAAGATTAAAAATGAAATAAAACGCGTAAATTAATCTTACATCATTTTATTGTTAAAAGAAAGAAAAGGAGGAAAAACTGAAAAAAAAAAAAATCGAAACATTAAAATTTTATTTGGTTGATTTTCTAGAAATTGTTGAATCGAGGAGGGGTATGAAATGGTAAATTAAGAAGTCGTTCCAAGGCTGTAGTTCAAGCTATTTTTCATATTTTCACCGTCGTCGTCGAATTAAATTATTATTTCGTGTATCGCTAAAGTTCGTGTAATTATTCTTTTTCTTTTTTCTCGCTCATTTCGAAGTGAAAAAAAGAAAAGAAATGAAAGATTTTCGCAAATAAAGCTTTTAAAACTGGAAATGTAAATGAAAATGAAAATGGAAAAATATGGTGAAATTCGACTGAAACGAAAGTATTATTTAATCGTTATCGTTTCTTTGAAAAGGTAATTCGTAATCAAAGATCGAGTGCTTAATGAAACAGCAGCGAATTTTTAACCATTCCAAGTTTCATCTTTATTTCACCCTTTTATTCATTATGTTTTTATACTTCCATTCTATTTGGTTTAATTTTTAAATAAAAAATAAATTGAAAATTGTAAAAAAGCAATAATTCAACTCGAAGAATACGACAAGAGTCAATTAATTGAATTCCATCGCTAGATGCGGTGAGGTTATCCAAATTCCTTCCCAACCTTTGGTTCGTTTCATTTTGTTTTACGCTTAAATGAAAGAGTAGGTAATATCAACTACGACGTGTTCCAAACTTTTTGGATGCAGACGATTTAAAAAAATATCGATTTAGTTTGGTTAATTCATTTATTTTTAAAGAGGTAATGATTTCGAATCTGAGTTGAAAAAAATTAGTATAAGAAGCTCAATATACTTGATAATCCATATCTTGTCAGGTGCTGTTTTTAAGACAATAATATTTCAATATTTTCATGTTGTGCTACCTCATTTGTATTGAACATTTTTTCGTACAAATCATACTTAGTTGGTGAGAAGTTGTGCTCAAATTTTTTTCAAAATGGCTGAAAATGTTACCTTCAAGGTAGAAAATTTCTATAAAAATTTTCGACACAACATCCTTCCATTCCAGACTTATTGTGGAGGCGAATTTTCTCGTATTCATGTTTCCAAAGGTGAAAGCATCTCCAGAGAAGGTAGAAGGCCCATTCCATGTCTAAATGAACCAAAAAGTAACTCTGGGTCTTTCAATTTCGTTAAAAATTTGTTTATACAAGTTCCTCTCAGTAGTCTAGTGAAAAAAATCACCTCTATGTTGGCCTCGACTTTTCATAGTAGTGGGAGGGGGAGAGAGAGTGGTGGATAATCTCATTTTTTGTCAAACAGCTCTGCTTTGAAAACTAATACTTCAAGTTTAATTATACTTGAGATGAATCTGATTGTGCGACTTGGTAAGTAATTCGAAGGATATTCAAAATTTTGGAAGTTGAAAATTGAACCTTTTGAGATGAAAGCTCAACTTTTCATGAAGAGTATAAATATTGAAAGCTATTATTTAAAAGTCTAAAAAAAATGACCATGAATAGACCTTTTTATGCGTATTTTATAATCAATCAATTTTCAAAATGGGATTTCAATGCCTCGTGGACTGGCGGGAGGGGAGATCGAGCTAAACAAAGAAGAAGAAGAATTACTAATTTCAACATTTTTTTATAAATTTTAATTTCGTGGATTGAAGTAAATTTTCTAATTTAGAATTGAATTTTATTGTGGTAAACGAAGAGAAGATAATTTAATTTTGAAATTTCGGGTAAAGTAATTGAAAATTTCAACTTTGCAAATTGACATAAATGTTCTAATTTAGAATGTGCCTCTTGGCAGTTTTTGACTTTTCATTCACGTTACATCCACCACCACCCCTCCCCCTCTTCATATAGTCACGAAAAAGTGGCTTTTTAAATGTTTTTTTCTTATTTTCCTGAGTTTGCTCTAATTTTCCTCAACATTTCAATTTTGAATCATAAAATCAATCGTTCATAAAATAAGTCCACTGATGTCACAGCACTAATTTTTCTCAACATTTTGACTTAGAATCATAAAATCAATCCTTCAAGAAATAAGTCTACTAATGTCATTCCAGGTCATAAAAATGTGTCCACTGATGTCAGTCCAATGATGACGGTCATTTGTTGACGCTCAATTGCTGGCGATTTTTCCAGAATGTGCTATTGGGAAAAGTGCCTAAATTTTTTATTTTTCCACACTGGGGGCTTAATCCTGCCAGACCCAATTTCCAAACTCCGCCTATGAATCGAGCTAAAAATGGGCTGATTTTTAATTGATTTTCAAACGTGGGTGTGGGTAGATATTCCAGTATTTTTGAGTTTTCAATATCTTAATATTGTATAAAATATTCATTATACCTATTTCGCACATTCTACTTCTTTTTTAGATCTTGAATTCCTTGTCTTCTTTTAGGACGGATTTTGAATTCTTCATTTGCGACAATTTCATACATTAGCTTATACCAGAATCGACCATTGACTTGCGAAAATTTTTCACTTCATTTTTACCTCTAAATTGGCATGTCGTGCAGGTCTGAATTGACAGCAGTTTCAGTGGCTGAAAAAAGAAGCAAAAAGCATTTATGCCTTTTTATAAATTTATAATAGGTCTGAAAAATAAAACTGATCGGAATAACTAACGCTGAATTTTCAATTTATTACGTTCGTGTAATGGAATACGAAAAAATTTCCATTCGAAATAATATTGAATACGAAACGTGTCTAGGTTTTTAAAATCGAGAGGTGTGGCCGCGAAATGTTGATACGACCGACGCGACGCGGAGACGCTGTTTTTATCTCGATGACCGTGAATTTTTGACGAAATTTACTAACGATATATTTACTAGATAGAAAGTAACGCCGAGCTTTTTCTTATCGCTGTGTATACTTAAAATACCTACACCTACCTGTAAGTTACCACACGAACGTACCGCACCGGCTGTACTAGTACGTAGGTTAAATTTCAAAGCGAACACTTGTTTTTTTTATTTACAGATCTCTGCTTTGCAAATTCGATCGATTGGGCGGCGATTATGAAACCTAACAATCAAAGCTATTACGAAGTCATGATCGCCGATATTAACGAAGAGAAATGCAGCAAACAACAAACCGTCTGTCAAAGTAGCGGTTGCGAAAAGGATCTATGCTGGAGTAAAGGAAACTGTCAAATATTACACTTGGATCATTGTCATCCTTTGTGCGCTGGCGGATGCTACGAAAATAACTCAGCCGATCAGTGCTTCGCTTGTAGAGGACTTCTGACTAGCGAGGGAAAATGTGTCAGCTCTTGTCCACCTAATACGTAAGTTCAAACGTCCAGATTTTATTTACTTGATTGGTCTTTAGAACCATGTAAACCTTCAATGCCAGCAATGGAAAATTATATTTAATCCCAAGAATGGTATCTCGAAATGTCAACGATGGTGTTTGAAATTATCGTGCCACCGTACAAATGATGTCAGAATAAGTTGTGTCACATGACACAGTTCTGGTGTGAGATTTCTGACAGCAAAACTGGCATACTTCTGGCAATGCTTTAGCCAATCCGAGATCACTAAATATTTTCCAAACTCATGACAGTGACATTGAAATGGTGCAGTTGTACCACCAAGATGACTCGAAAATGACCTCATTATAACATGGCTATGACGTTACTGTGACATATTAATGACATGTATTTGACTCATCGGTGACATTATACTGGCGTCCTTCTGATGCAAAAATAAGACCTTTTGTCGCAAAAATGACATGTTTCTGACATATTTCATTTTCTATTATACTGAATTACTATTTATATTAAAGTATTAATTATAATTATTTTTTTGTTTGTATTACCTCACAAAATTTATCAATATTTTTTGCCGATGGTGAGATTCGAACCTGAGTCCTCTTGCGTACAAATCGAATTCTTTTTACCAATTCAACTACTGTGGCAGTTAGCATAAGAAGACCTAAAGGACATTAACTAATTCATTTTTTGGTCCTGACGATAATACGATATTTACTCGACGAGGTATTGGAACATTGCTGGTACACTACTGACATCAAATGAAAAGCTTCAAACTTGATTATGACACTTATGTGACTTGGTAGTGGTGTGCTTCTGACAACCGTGTAAAATCGATTTCATACTGTTGTGACATGTTTTTAATGTTACGTGAACTTGACTCTGTTTTGGCAGTACACTATTGCCATATGAATGACATTTGACATGCTTTTGACTTCATTCTGACATAGTTCTGGCACGATTCTGACACATTTATGAGGTGCTTTTGACACTAGTTTGGCATATTTCTGACGCAATTGTGACATATTTTCAGCAGTGT